>CM022301.1:429531597-429673770 GCA_011799875.1 Thinopyrum elongatum
TCTGATCTTCTTGGATGGTGGAGGAGGACCGGCGGGCTGGGTAGGTTACTCACCGAGAATCGCCCCCACCCTAGCTCGCCTATAAAAGGAGGAAGGGGGAGGAGCGGAGGCATTCATCACATTTCCTCTCCTCCTCCGCCTTCTTTTGCTTTTTCTGGGGTGGGTATGCTAAGGAGAGAAAGTGCCCGGGGCCAGGCCCCGGGGCCTAGATTGAGTTCGGCGTGAGCCCCATGGGGGCGCTCGGGCGGCACGGCGGTAGCACGGATGGGTGGCGTATCTGGTGTCTCGTCGCCGGGTCGCCCGTGGGCCCCAACTTTAGTGAGAGCGACACAATGACAACCTATGGCCGAGCCCATATGGCACAGTGATGGTTGTAGTGATTGTGTCTCTCCCCCCTTTTCCCCGACGGCTGTGGAGGGAGGTTGCAGAGAGTTTTCGCCATTGAGGAGGCGTAACTATCTCCCCTACCCTACTAACCCGCTATTGGCATGGGAGAGCCTCTGGTCCTTGTGGCATGCTTCCTAACAGGCGGGGCGGGTCTTCATATCACCGAGCCGTCGGTACGTCCATGCTCTCTTGGTGGTCTCCCTGGGGCTGCGTGGCGTTTTCGCATCGATGGGGCGTGGCCTGGAGCTTTGGGGCGATGGTGGTGCAGAGTGCGTAACCCACATTGCGGCAAAGATGGGGCGACCGTCCGGACGAGTCGTGTTTGCCGGTGGATCCGTCTGCTGTTCCCGGATAGTTGCCACCGCCTCGCCTGCCCCGTCCTGTTTCTTCCTCGTAGCACCGTCGATGGTGTTCTCCTATCCTGGGATCCGGGAGGCGTCGAATCCAGCCACCCCGCCGTTCAACCTTCTCCGTTCATCCTACTATTTCCTGAGGGAGATGGAACAAGGCAAAGGCATCTGGGGCACTTATCTTTTTTGAATCTTCAATTTGTAGGCACTTGCCACATTTTTAGTTTTCAAATAATGTAATCTTCGTATTCCCTGTTTATGTTCTGTGAGATTGTTAACTTGTTGGGTCAGCAATTAATGAAAAAGATAGTTGCCGGGCAATTGTGCATGTACATATCCATGCAGAGGTGAAACGCCTCATAATTTCATGTAAACAAGTAGATCCCGGTATCTAACCTTTGCCGGTCCACCACCCAGTATAGTGACTGTCTACCGTGATGCTGAGAGCCTGCCGGAGTCAGAACCCATTGGAAAGAGACCAGCCCCCACCAACCCTTTCACCTTTCAGCCCACATTCAAGCAAGTCACTACGACCATCCTGACAGATCAGCGTTTGTGTCATAGATGGGAAGTACTTTGTTTCCGAAGGCGCGCAGTTTTCCATTGCACCAGTCCTACTCATGGAACATTTAATGGTAAGAGACGGAACGTATCTGTTTGGCTTGTCCGGAGACCGCAGTGCTGGTTGTCTTCGCCATTTCCTCTTCCTAGATAAGTTCCACGGCAGGAGCACTGCAGTTTATTGCAAATGAAGATATGCCAGATGACATATCACATGAAATGAAACCTAGCTACTGAACATTGTGATGCTTATGATATGCTTATTGCAGCATGCAACTTGTCAGGGGCCCCCCCCATCGCCTTCATTTATTTCTCTTTTGCTCAGGGTCTACGCCTGGCTTTGTACACGGGGTTAATGCAGCGAGGCTAGAGGCTGTCAAAAGGGTGGCTGCCGAGCAGGGCCGAAACACCAGCAGGCCTTATACGGGTAGTAAACTTGCGGAGATGCTCAATATTCCATGAGTGTTGCATTGAAGTCCATCTCGCGCCAATCTCCAGACGGACGCGCCAAGGTCTGTGACTGGTACTTGCCCGGTAAGGGCCTTTCCCATTTCGGTGACCAGCTTGCACTACAAGAAACTGGTAATCCTGACAGTTCCATCCGTCCAACACAAACCTGATACAAAACCATCATGGAAGGGTACCCATGACGGATTGAAATCCGTCATGTTACCGTCGTCATAATTTGACCACAGTACATTCCATGACGGTATTCATCCACTGTCATGGACGGCTGTTAACTGACATACTTCAAATAACGTTAAACCTTGTTTGCCACATCATCGTCTAACTAGAACTGAACCGTGGCAATCCCAGTAGTATCAGCCCATCTAAAAAATTTGGCCCACTAAATTTTCAGCTTGGTCCAGGAGTGGCAAGCCCCGTATAGTAATCAACCTAATTAGGATTAATTCCATTAATTTCCAGTAAGGCCCACTAATTTCAGTCAAAGGGCATTTCCATCTCTCATTTTTTGTTGGTCCATCGAAATTTTAAAGCCAATACGAATTTGACAGAAAACATATGGATCATGTCACTAAAAAAAGTAATACATAAGACACCCCGAAAATACACACCTGTACAGGAGTAAAAAGAAAAGACCAAAAAAGCGTAAATTTTACAAGCATATTTTAAAAGAACAATATGTAACTCTGTAACAGCAACCGCAACCCCAAGCGCTCGCCGGACATCAATCGTGATCTTCCCGCGTTTTTCTGGCCGAGATCCCCCACCGTCACAGCCAGTCTGTCAGCACGCAATGGTCTTGACTGTTGAAATACTCCCCATGTCTTATCTCCACATGATGAAAAATATGTCACGTTTTTACTACAAGATGTATATGGCCCAATGGTTAAACTAGAAGTAGCTTAATTACTACCACGTTCTCAAGTTTCTATATTTTTCAACTCCCGAGTTGCAAAGTAAGTTTGCACACAATATGAATCAAAAGTGTAAAAATAACAACTGGTGCCAACCAAAAAGAGATGATAACCATACATCAAGATCCGAAAGTGGTTTAGGAGTAACAAGTATACCTAACCGCCCTTCAATCCAGTTACCGACCCTTCAATCAGGATTGCTACCGCTTCCATATGTGGGTGAGCGAGTTTACAGTCTCCACCGATGAGGACTAAAATTCATATTCTTTAGGCGGTTACCTGTGCGCACGACGACCATAAAGTACCGGCTGGAAAATTAGAGGAAAAGGGAGGGCAAATCAGAAGCAAACGCGAGGGGAGGGGTGGGACCTTTAAAAATTGACGGTGAAGGAGGCCAGACGGTGCGCACGCCGACGAATTGGAGGGAGCATCCTGCATGGCGCATCTCCACGCGGGCTAGCTGGGCGCAATCACACCCCCGCGACGGACGCATGCCTCCGGCGACGAAGGGGCGGCGGCAGCCCAGCAACGGAGTCTAGCCCCTGGCCATGGTGGCACAAATCCACTAGGCACGACCGGGCTTGATGCGGCTACCTCGGCAGCCTCACGCGTCTCCACGGACAGGATCGGGGCCGGTGTGATTTCACAGAGAGTGTGTGCCAGTGCGGGGGAAAGAACCTATTTGGCGGCTGGGGAGACAGCGAGGAGGGCTGCTTGGAGGTTCTGGATGGGAAAGGAGACAAAGCGGCAGGCCGTTGATCTGGAGGGGAATGTAACGGGGAGGGATGGGCGATCCCGCGTGAGGGAAGACGGCCAATCAGAATGCCAGGGTCGGCAGGGAGCGTTTATGGGTTCATGTATGGTTAAGTTTAGAACAGCAGCATGCATCGCGCCGGCACAGGAATTTCACCCACTTTTTTTTGTTGTTGTTTCTTTTTCTATCTATTTTGTTTTTATTTATTTTTTAATTTGTTTTTCCTATCTCTTTTTTTTTGGATCATGCTTTATTTAACTCAAATCAAGTTACACATCCATGTTGCCTGTATCCCAAACAGAGCGCGGGGCCATAACAGTTGAACAAGTTTGATTCCTCTATGCTAATTAACTTTTTAATTAAAAAAATCATGTTCATGTGTATGCCACGATCAAGCCGTACACCATATCGTGGTCACAAAAAAAAAAGTTGCCTCCATAGTAGTTTGACATGTTAATACAATATCCATTCGTTTGGGGCCGCGCTGGTCCACGACGGATCTGGAAACCGTCATGGATCCATGACGGATCATAAGCAGCTGGGCCTGATGGCACCCTATCTGTGACGGTTTCAAGAAACGTCATCAGAAATCACGTCATGCATTAACAGATTTCTTGTAGTGTTGTTTGTACCTTGGCGGACTGAACGCGCCTAGGACAAGGTCGCCCTCCTATAAACACCGGGTATGAACCCTGCGGCTATGATAGCGACGCAGGGCTTGCTGATAGCGTGCACACGCGTAGCAGCCGGAGACGGTTCTCCTCGAGTAGCACGGCGTCATCACGCATGTGATGTTCCTGCGCTACTTCAATCGTAGGCAAGCACTCGAGTGGACCCGTAAATGAGTTCCGTGGGGGATAACACTGCTTGCTGCCCATACATAGGGAGAAGGGAGCTGCCCGGTAGCTCGGTTTGGTGTCGTTCTGAGGGACAAAGAACCACCGGGCAGCTCATCGATCCATCGCCTGCCGTGCTTCCACACTTTATCAAACGTTCTTGTCTTGAGTCCACACAGCACTTCAGCGTTCGCCCTCTCAGCTTGTCCATTGCTTCTGGGATATGCGACAGAGGAAAATGAGATCTTGCTTCCAGGGCCATGAACATATTGCATGAAGGGCGTGGCTCATGACTGGGTGCCGTTGCCGGTGTGTGATGATCCGGGCAGGGACCTCGAAGCGGCACACCAATCCTTCAAGAACTTGATAGCTGACTGAGCAGTCACCTTTCTCACGTCATCTACTTCCGGCCAATTTGTAACTTGTCGATTGCAACGAACAAGAATTTAAAGCCCCTGGCAGCTCGGCGGAAAGGGCCGAGGATATCGAGCCCCCAGACCGAAAACGGCCATGACAAGGGATTGTCTGGAGGGCTTGGGCAGGCAGATGGATATTTTGGAATGGAACTGACAGGTTTCACACTTGGTGACGAGCTCAACCGATCTGGAGGGCTCTGGGCCCAATAGAATCCTTGGCCGGAATGCTTTTCCCAACCAAAGCCCTTGATCCAATGTGGGAGCCGCACATGCCTTTGTGTATCTCTTGCCAGCAGTTCCTTTCCTCCTTCCCGGCAAATGCACTTCATTTCACACCGTGGGCTTCTTCTTCTGTATAGTGTGTCATCGACAAACTGATACATATGGGCCCTCCGGGCTTACTCTTTCAGCTTCTTCTTGCTCTTCGGAAAGTTCTCCGGTTTGGAGGAAATGGATATGTGCCTTGCCCAAGTTGGAAGCCTGAGGCTCGGCGACGAGGACTAGCGGCACCTCCTCATTCATGGGGGCGCATCCCTCGACCGCGGGGACCAGTGGCCCAGCAAGAGAGGTGCAGCCCGGCCAATCGAAGGGGAGTTGTTTCCGGACAGGGGTCCCTGCGAAGAAGCCCCCGAAAGGCTTACCCCGGGAGAGGCTTACCGGAGACCAATTTCCTCCACTTTCGGCCATGTTGTCGTGGGATACGGAGGTCTGAGTAAGATGGAGAACAAAAGTTCCTGGTTCCACATGAAGTTTCTGCCGCAGCGCACTTTGACAGGTGATCAGCAATGCTGTTTTCCGCACGGGGTTACGTGCTCTGTTTGCAACCCAATCAAAGCGCTCCTCAAATCTCTCTCATCTTCCTTGACGTGCCCTCCATCAATGGGCTTGGTAATCCCTGTTGACTTGTCTCACCCAGTTGTGAATCTCCTCGAATGATCAACTCTTGATTCCCAATTCTGTGGCAATCCAAGCCCGACAAGAAGCCCCTTTCATATTCTGCTGTATTGTTGGTCACCTTCCCAGGGAAAGTGCATCTGGATGACTTACCTCAGGTGCTCTCTAGTGGGAGCCACGAGAAGCACGCCAGCCCCGACCTTGTACGGGAGAGGCACCATCGAAAACATGATCCATTCTTGGGGCGCTTCCTTGCCGGGGATAATGTTTTCCTGTACTTCTTCATCAGGGTTGGCGTCCATTTCTACAAAAACTCTGCCAAAGCCCGCTCTGGATTGTTGATGTGCTTTCAAATTTAGGCCAAAAAGCTGGACAACTCCAATGCCCACTCCACTATCCTTCCGGTGGCCTCTGGGTTTTGAGTATCCTTTGACAACGGGAAGTGGGTGACAACCGTGATCTCAAGGCTTGGAAGTAGTGGCGCAGTTTCCTTGAGGCCATGACAAGGCCAAAGATCAATTTTTGCACGCCAGAATACCTATACTAGCCCCCTGCAATAGGGAGCTGACGAGTATACCGGGCGCCTGCACACCTCTTCCTTGCCGTTGTCCTTGGGGTTGCTTCCGCTGCCGTGCTCCTCTTGTCTGATCCTATCTGGCCTTGCCGGGCCGCTCTTCTCTTTCTCTTCCCCGGGCGGGAAACTTGCTGAGGTGGCTGCTTCTTCTACTTCCCGCTATGCTCTAGGGCCGCTATAACCACTTGATTAGTTGCTGCCAGATATAGCAGCAACGGCTCTTTGTGGTTTGGGTGCGACCAAAGGAGGCACATAAGACAAGTAGGCCTTCAATCCTGCAGCGTGCATCTGCTTCAGGTCCTTCATGGGTCCTGCCCTCTTTCAAAATCTTGAAGAACGGCAAGGCGCCTCGGCAGACTTGGAGATAATCGCAAGCGCGGGCAACGCATCCTGTCAAACGCCTCACATCCTTAACTGTCTTGGGGTGCCGTGTATCTGCTCAATGGCCTTGATCTTATCGGGGTTGGCCTCTATCACACGGTGGGACACAAAGAAACCAGTAGCTTGCCGGAGGGAACGCCAAACACGCACTTCTCCGGCATTCAGTTTCAAGTTGATCTTGCGCAGATTAGCAAATGTCCTCTTCTAAATCCTGGATGAGGGTTGATCCGTCCTTGGTCTTGACTACAATATCATCCAATAGGCTTCAATGTTCCGTGCAACTGTGGTTCCAAGCCAATCTGGACTGCTCTTGCAAAAGTGACCCGACACTCTTCAACCTGAAAGGCATGCGCACAAAGCCATATGTGCCGCAGGGGGTCATGAATGAGGTCTTTTCTCGTCTTCCTTGGACATAAAAAATCTAATGGTATCCAGAGTATGCATCCAAAAAGAGAGCACTCACATCCTGAAGTAGAATCACGACTGGTCGATGCGCGGCAAGGAAATGGGTTCCTTTGGGCATGCCTTGTTCAGATCCGTGAAATCTATGCAAAGCCTCATTTTCCTTAGCCTTGCGCACACACCACTGGGTTTGCTAACCATTGGTGGATGTAGTAATCCTCTGACCAAACCAGCTGCTTCAAGTTTCTGATTTCCTCGCAATAAACTGCCTACCGCCTCCCAAGGCCTGCTTCCGAACCTTCTGCTTGAGGCCCGGCATGTGGGCAGACAATAAGGTGGTGCTCGATTACCTCCTTGGGAAACACCGGGGATTAGACGGTTGCCAGGCAAATACATCGTATTCGCCGCAGGAAGGCAACGAGCGCGCTCTTTCCTATTTGTCATCAAGGGCGGCGCTGATAGTGAAAGTACCATCAGCGCCAGCCAGCCCTGCCATGACCTTTTTCACTTGGGGTGGAGCAGTCTGGATACTCTTGCTGTTGGAACTCTCTGGCATGTCATCAACAGGCACGGCACATTCCACAGAGGTACGCTTCCCGGATTCCTTGCCTGTGCCTCGCTATGCTTTCCCTTGTGGGAACTGTGTGCTTCCGTACCTTTGCCGCGATGCGTCCCGATACATCTTCTATCCATGCAAATAATTGCGTCTTTCTTGTCCGACGGAACGGAAATGACGCCCATCGGCCCTGGCATCTTCAAGGTGTTGTAGGCATAGTGGGTGCTGCCATGAATTTGGCCAGGGCCGGGCGCCCAAGGATCCCGTTTGTACGGCAGGGGGAGGTCAAACCACATCAAACACAACTTTTCAGTCCTGTAGTTCAACTCTCCTCCAAATGTCACTGGCATGTAACCTTTCCCTTAGGACGGCCTCCGTGGGATGGACTCCTTTGAAACGTGCCTATGGCCTTAAGTTCTTCCTCTGCTATATGGAGTTTGCTGATAACCTTGGGGAAATCAAATTCAACCCGGCCCGCCTCACACCAGCATCTTGTGACCTTGAGGTTGAATTGTGGTGAGACCAACAAACGGCAAGCACCCTACCGCCAGTAATGCAGTCGGGGTGGTCCTCTTCATCAAAGAGATGATGGGTGTGCGTGACCACTTGAGCGGCTTCCGAGAATCTGCCGCTGGCTCCACGCATGGACTTCACGTGCCCACTGTTAAGTGTGCGGTGAGTGAGAGGAGTGCTAGATGCACCCCCGTCAATGCAACAGGCGTCAGTGGCCTTTGGAATTCCTGCTCGCTGGTTTTCCTCTTCATTCCCTCCATCACTCTCATTACTGCAATCCTCCTTCTCTCGGCCTTTGGCGGGTTCCCTTGGTTCCGAGGAGCCTTGCCAGGGCGATTTGCTTCACCACCCCGGCCCTTCTGCCAGCGCCATCTGGACCTTTTTCCTTATGGCGCTCTCAAAACTCAGCTTCTGCCTCTTGACGTAGTGCTCAACCTGATGACACTCCTAGAGATCATGGCCCTTGTCCGAATGAATCTTACAGTACGGCCCATCACTTTTCCAACTTTCTCGGCAATCGCCGCCTCCCGGCAGTCAGCGCATGCGGTAGCCTCCTTGCCGGGGGCTTCAGGCTTGGCCTTCTTGCTGGTACTAGGCATGCCTGACCCCTCAACAGCTCATCACTGTCTTATCATTGCGCTTCTTGTTGTGCTTTTGTTCTTTTCTTCTTACTGAAGGTCTCGTCGTCATCTTCTGAGTTTGAGTCGATGCAAACTTCCTCTCCAGGAGGTTTCCTCCCCTCTCCACCAGAGCACATTTGTCCACCAAAGTGTGAGCTCCTTCACAGTCTTGGGCAAACCGAACGTTCATCTTGGAACGTATCCTGTGGTTGTATCACGTTGGATTGGAAGGCAGCTATCACGAAGCAGCTGGGGTGGATATCTGGGATATTTCTATGGACTCGGCTGAATCTCTGCAATACTTCTGTAGAGTTTCTCCCTCTTTCTGCTGGAGAACTGCAAGTGCTGTGCCACCCTGGTTCTTGATGGCCACCGTGAAGGCACAATGAATTCGTGGCGCAGGTCAGCCCAGGTCGAAATGGAGTTCTCCAGCAGATGCATCAGCCAAGACCTCACATTTGACTGAGGGCCAAAGGGAAGTAGTTGGCGAACATCTCTCATCTCTTTCCCCCCGGCAGCTTGAACAGCGGATGGTGTAGATGCTCAAGAACTCTGCGGGTTTAGTCTCCCATCATACTTCTCGGGTATCTCTGGCTTGAACGTGCGATGTGGACGGCCAACAGACTTGCCGCAGCTCACAGGTGAAGGCAGGGCAACCCAACCTCAAAGGCAGGCACCCGCCATATCCGAGCACGGGCTCGTCGACGTCGGGGCCAATCACACCCATGGACCGGCGGGGGTTGTCGCGGCGCCGTCGTCGACGACGCGCTTGGCCTTCCCTTCACTGCCCTCCGGGGCACGCTGCTCGGCCTTGACGTGCTCGAGGTCTAACGGGCCATCGAGACGTCATCGGGTGCTTGGTTTTGCGGCTCGGCGGCTTGCCGTGGTGGGATTGGACCGTGAGGGTGGCCCCTCCTGCACGACCAGCCGCATGAACCGTCGTTGGTGCCTGGGGAGGAGCCATGGCGGTGAGCCCGCTCTGTGATCCTTGCCTCGGCAAAACCAATCAAACTTTGGATGGTGGCTCGCCAACTCATCCATCTGGTCTGCCGCCGATGGAAATCCAACAGCATTTCGGCTCGCGCCATGGCCTCTGAGCAGTGCTTGGCATAGGTGATGATGATGTAGATCGTAGTGTCGCTCGGATCCTGACGTTGCCGGTGGCGACCGACGCCATGCCCTGCTGCTGGAACCAGACGTGTGGACGGCATGGTGACGCGGCGGAGGTGCCTGAGGCCAGTGGCTCCATTGGGCACATAGTAGCTGGTCAGCCCGCCCCGGGGGTGGCGCGTTGCCCTGCGGTCGTGCCCGTAGCTGGGGCGGCGGAGGGTTGCGATTCACCCCAGAATGAGCATCATCACTGCGGCTGTGCCTTGGCGAGCAAGAAGGGTTTAGGCGGAATGATCCCTCCATCCTACCTCGTGGAACATGGCGTTGGGATTTGTTGATGCTGTCCTCCCCGGTACCTCCCTTCCTGCTTCGGCGATGGGGGAGGTGATGACCGGCGCCGCCTGCGCCGACCACGTCCCCCGTAGCATCCACACCCTCGCAAGCCCCCGCATTCCCGCGACGTCGGCGGTCGCGGGCGCGGAGCCTTCGAGGTGGATAGGTGATTTGCAGCTCCGGGCTTCCTCTTGGGCGCCATAGTCGATGACGCTGCCGAAGACGAAATGTCGATGAAGATGACGTGCAGCGTACGCTCTCGGTTTCGCCGCAAGTGATCCCCTAACTGGCGCGCCAAAGATGTCATGGGAAACCACGGCCACCTATGGGGCATGGCCCCTTTGGTTCGGCAGGGGGATGGGCACGTGCAACAAAGAGCGGAGAAGCGTTGCGCAGCACGGCAGAGATCACACGGGCAGTCTTTACCTAGGTTCGGCCGCCGTGAGGCGTTAAAACCCTACTCCGCTGTTAGGGGATTGTGGTGGATAATGGTGGTGGACTGTAGACACCTCGCCCGGCAAGGCCGCTCTGGGAGCAAGAGTGAATACGAGTCGTATGAATATGCGAGGGTCCAACCCTTTTCTACAGTCGCCACGGGAGGGTGGACAAAAGATGTCATGCAGTTCTTTCATAAGCACGTATGACTATTTACGGAAACATGCCTACATTATATTATGAACTGGAGCTAGTGCCGTATCGCCCTAGGTTATAACGTCACATGATGAATATCATCCAATGAATTACACCGATCCAATGCTTACGATTTCCTACATATTGATCTTGCTGAGTACTACTGCTAACTGTTACTGTTGCACTTCCTACAAAATCACTGCTATCATGTTACCGTTACTATTGGCTGTTGCTTCACTATCAAAATTATATACTACTTTGCTACTGATCACTTTGCTGGCAGATAAATAATCTCCAGGTGTGGTTGAATTGACCACTCAGTGCTAATACTTAACAATATTCTTTGGCTCCCTGTGTCGAATCTATAAATGGGTTGATACTCTACCTCTAAAACTGTTGCGATCCCCTATACTTGTGGGTAATCATAGGCCACAGTGAACAACTGTTCTTCGTGTTACGACAGGTCATCGTGAGATGACAGACCAGTCTAAGCCCTTTCTGTCATAGGAACGCCCACCCAGACTTGGTCCGCGGACGAACGCAGCCGGTCCTCGACGTTCCCCGCCCGTCTGTGTGGTTCATATGGCATGTGTCATGTCAAGGACATGCGTAGGTTATTCCAAACAACACACCACCCATTTGCATGCATATGCATGGGGCCTTGCACATGCAGTGTGGTCCCCCCTCCCCTGTCGGGCGGTTTCCAGATCGACGACCCATCCGTGGCCCCAACGGTCTAGGGCGTTGACCGGCACCAAGAGGGGGTAGGCCATGCTGAAAAACTGGTTCTTTGTGTACGACAGGTCATCGCGAGATGACAGACCAAGTCTAGCCCGTTCTCTCAGGGATCGCCCACCGAAGACTCGGTCTCATGGATGAAAGCAGCCAGTCCTCAATGTTCCCGGCCCGGGCTATGTGGTTCGTGAGGCATGTGTCATGTCAAGGACGTGCGTAGGTTATTCAACAACCAACACCCCATTTGCATGCATATGCATGGGGCCTTGCGCATGCAGGTGTGGTCCCCCCTCCTCCTCGGGTGGTTTCCAATCGAGGACCCATTAGGTGGCCCCGGGCGGTCTAGGGCGTTGACCGGGCACCGAGAGAGGTTAGCCCACGGTGAATACCTTTCTTCGTTGTTACGGCATGTCAATGTTCTCATGTTTTTACTTTATAGTCTTTAAAGTTGAGTTTCGAACAAATCTAGCCCAAAACATATAATATATATATATATAAGTCATCAAAAAGTCCTTTTCATAGAAAAAGTTCATCAAAAGTCATGGCATTTTCAAGTTTAGTCATAAAAACATTGAAATATCAGATACAAAAAGAGAGTGCCAAACAAAAACACACAAATAGAAGGAAAATAAAGAATTAGAGTAGCGGTTACGAGGGTCGATTCTTGGCTCCGGTAATGCCCACCTTACAGAGAGTAACTCTCGGCAAAGCACCTAAACCTCGAATTGTCTCTTCTTCCTTTGTGTGCATTCTCGATAATATGTCTTATACTTTTTTTGGTTGTTTTTTCCATGCTTGGCAAACCACTTTACCACATTTAGTTACTGTCTTGTTTTTGCTTTTTTAGATGGCCATCGCCCGGTTCTACGAACCGAGCAACCATCTGGTGGCCCGGGCGGTCTAGGGCCTTGACCGGCAGGGTAGGCCACGGTGAAACACTGCTTCTCGTCTTACGGTAGGTCATTTCGAGATGACAGACCAAGTCTAAGCCCTTTCTGTCATAGGATCGCCCACCGAAGACTCAGTCTCGCGGACGAAAGCAGCCGGTCTCGACGTTCCCGCTCATCTCTGTGGTTCGTGAGGCATGTGTCATGTCAAGGACGTATGTAGGTTATTCCAACAACACATGACCCATTTGCATGCATATGCATGGGGCCTTGCGCATGCAGGTGTGGTCCCCCTTCCCCATCGGTGGTTTCAAGATCGAGGACCATCCGGTGGCACCGGCGATCTAGGGCGTTGACCGGGACCGAGAAGGGTAGGGGTAGGACACGGTGAAAAAAGCTTCTGTGTACGGCAGGTCATCACGAGATGACAGACCAAGTCTAAGCCCGTTCTCCCAGGGGATCGCCCACCGAAGACTCGGTCTCATGGACGAACGCAGCGCCGTCCTCAAGTTCCCGCCCGTCTGTGTGGTTCGTGATGCATGTGTCATGTCAAGGACGTGCGTAGGTTATTCCAACAACATACCACGCATTTGCATGCATATGCATGGGGCCTTGTGCATGCTGGTGTGGTCCCCCTCCCACCTCCGGCGGTTTCCAGATCGAGGACCCATCGATGGCCCCGGCGGGTCTAGGGCATTGACCGACACGGAGAGGGGCTAGGCCAAGGTGAACACCCTTCTTCGTGTTACGGCAGGTCATCGCGAGATGACACACCAAGTCTAAGCCCTTTCTGTCACAGGACGCCCACCGAAGATTCAGTCTCACAGACGAACGCAGCCGGTCTCGACGTTCCCGCCCGTCTGTGTGGTTGTGGAGGCATGTGTCACGTCCAGGATGTGCGTGTAGGTTATTCGAACAACACACCACCCATTTGCATGGATATGCATGGGGCTTGTGCATGCAGGTGTGGTCCCCCTCCCCCTCCGGGCGGTTTCCAGATCGAGGACATCAGGGGGCCCCGGAGGTCTAGGGCGTTGACCGGCACTGAGAGAGGGTAGCCCACGGTGAATACCTGCTTCTGGTTACGGCAGGTCACGTTCTCATGTTTTTTTACTTTACAGTCTTTAAAGTTGAGTTTTGAACAAATCTAGCCCAAAACATAAATATATATATAAGTCATCAAAGAGTCCTTTTCATAGAAAAAGTTCATCAAAAGTCATGGCATTTTTGAAGTTTAGTCATAGAAACATTTGAAATATCAGATACAAAAGAGAGTGCCAAACAAAAACACAAATGGAAGGAAAATAATGAATGAGAGCAGTGGTTACTGAGGGTCGATTCTTGGCTCTCGGTAATGCCCACCTTTACCGAGAGTAACTCTCGGCAAAGCACAAAAAACCTAGAACTGTCTCCTCTCCCATTGTGTGCATTCTCGATAATATGTCTTAATTTTTTGTGTTTTATTCCATGCTTGGCAAACAAACTTACCACATTTATTTACCGTCTTGTTTTCTGTTTTCAGATGGCCCTGCCCTGTTCTACAGACCGAGCAACCAGTCGGTGGCCCTGGCGGTCTAGGGCGTTGACCGACACCGAGAGGGGGTAGTCCATGGTGAACAACTGCTTCTCCGTGTTACGGCAGGTCATCGCGAGATGACAGACCAAGTCTAAGCCCGTTCTGTCACAGGATCGCCCACCGAAGACTCCGGTCTCGCAGACGAACGCAGCCGGTCCCCGACGTTCCTGCCCGTCTGTGTGGTTATTGAGGCATGTGTCACATCAAGGACGTGGTAAGTTATTCAAACAACACACCACCCATTGCATGCATATGCATGGGGCCTTGCGCATGCAGGTGTGGTCCCCCTCCACCCTCGGGCGGTTTCCAGATCGAGGACCCATCCAGTGGCCCCGACGGTCTAGGATGTTGACCGGCACCGGGAGGGGGTAGGCCACAGTGAACAACTGCTTCTTCGTGTTACGGCAGGTCATCGCGAGATGACAGACCGAGTTTAAGCCCGTTTTGTCATAGGATCGCCAACCAAAGACCCGGTCTCGCGGACGAATGCAGCGGTCCTCGACGTTCCCGCCCGTCTTTGTGGTTCGTGAGGCATGTGTCATGTCAAGGACGTGCGTGTAGTATTCCAAGAACACACCACCCATTTGCATGCATATGATGGGGCCTTGCGCATGCAGTGTGGTCCCCCATCCCCCCTCGGGCGGTTTCCAGAGAGACCCATCCGATAGCCCCGGCGGTCTAGGGCGTTGACCGGCACAGAGAACACGAAGAAGCAGTTGTTCACTGTGGCCTACCCCCTCCCGGTGCCGGTCAACATCCTAGACCGTCGGGGCCACTGGATGGGTCCTCGATCTGGAAACCGCCCGAGGGTGGAGGGGGGACCACACCTGCATGCGCAAGGCCCCATGCATATGCATGCAAATGGGTGGTGTGTTGTTTGAATAACTTACGCACGTCCTTGATGTGACACATGCCTCAATAACCACACAGACGGGCAGGAACGTCGGGGACCGGCTGCGTTCGTCTGCGAGACCGAGTCTTCGGTGGGCGATCCTGTGACAGAACGGGCTTAGACTTGGTCTGTCATCTCGCGATGACCTGCCGTAACACGGAGAAGCAGTTGTTCACCATGGACTACCCCCTCTCGGTGTCGGTCAACGCCCTAGACCGCCAGGGCCACCGACTGGTTGCTCGGTCTGTAGAACAGGGCAGGGGCCATCTGAAAAGCAGAAAACAAGACGGTAAATATAATGTGGTAAGGTTGTTTGCCAAGCATGGAATAAAACAACAAAAAAATTATAAGACATATTATCGAGAATGCACACAATGGGAGAGGAGACAAGTTCTAGGTTTTTTGTGCTTTGCCGAGAGTTACTCTCGGTAAAGGTGGGCATTACCGAGAGCCAAGAATCGACCCTCAGTAACCACTGCTCTCATTCATTATTTTCCTTCCATTTGTGTTTTTGTTTGGCACTCTCTTTTTGTATCTGATATTTCAAATGTTTCTATGACTAAACTTCAAAAATGCCATGACTTTTGATGAACTTTTTCTATGAAAAGGACTCTTTGATGACTTATATATATATTTATGTTTTGGGCTAGATTTGTTCAAAACTCAACTTTAAAGACTGTAAAGTAAAAAACATGAGAACGGTGACCTGCCGTAACACGAAGAAGCAGGTATTCACCGTGGGCTACCCTCTCTCAGTGCCGGTCAACGCCCTAGACCTCCGGGGCCACCTGATGGGTCCTCGATCTGGAAACCGCCCGAGGGGGGAGGGGGACCACACCTGCATGCACAAGGCCCCATGCATATGCATGCAAATGGGTGGTGTGTTGTTCGAATAACCTACGCACATCCTGGACGTGACACATGCCTCACAAACCACACAGACGGGCGGGAACGTCGAGGACCGGCTGCGTTCGTCTGTGAGACTGAATCTTCGGTGGGCGATCCTGTGACAGAAAGGGCTTAGACTTGGTGTGTCATCTCGCGATGACCTGCCGTAACACGAAGAAGCAGGTGTTCACCTTGGCCTAGCCCCTCTCCGTGTCGGTCAATGCCCTAGACCGCCGGGGCCATCGAATGGGTCCTCGATCTGGAAACCGCCGGAGGTGGGAGGGGGGACCACACCAGCATGCACAAGGCCCCATGCATATGCATGCAAATGCGTGGTATGTTGTTGGAATAACCTACGCACGTCCTTGACATGACACATGCATCACGAACCACACAGACGGGCGGGAACATTGAGGACCGGCTGCGTTCGTCCATGAGACCGAGTCTTCGGTGGGCGATCCTCTGGGAGAACGGGCTTAGACTTGGTCTGTCATCTCGTGATGACCTGCCGTAACACGAAGAAGCAGTTTTTCACCGTGTCCTACCCCTTCTCGGTGCCGGTCAACGCCCTAGATCGCCGGTGCCACCGGATGGGTCCTCGATCTTGAAACCACTCGATGGGGAAGGGGGGACCACACCTGCATGCGCAAGGCCCCATGCATATGCATGCAAATGGGTCATGTGTTGTTGGAATAACCTACATACGTCCTTGACATGACACATGCCTCACGAACCACAGAGATGAGCGGGAACGTCGAGGACCGGCTGCGTTCGTCCGCGAGACTGAGTCTTCGGTGGGCGATCCTATGACAGAAAGGGCTTAGACTTGGTCTGTCATCTCGAAATGACCTACCGTAAGACGGAGAAGCAGTTGTTCACCGTGGCCTACCCTGCCGGTCAAGGCCCTAGACCGCCCGGGCCACCAGATGGGTGCTCGGTCTGTAGAACCGGGCGATGGCCATCTAAAAAGCAAAAAACAAGACAGTAACTATAATGTGGTAAAGTGGTTTGCCAAGCATGGAAGAAAACAACCAAAAAAAGTATAAGACATATTATCGAGAATGCACACAAAGGAAGAAGAGACAAGTTCGAGGTTTAGGTGCTTTGCCGAGAGTTACTCTCGGTAAAGGTGGGCATTACCGAGAGCCAAGAATCGACCCTCGGTAACCGCTACTCTAATTCTTTATTTTCCTTCTATTTGTGTTTTTGTTTGGCACTCTCTTTTTGTATCTGATATTTCAAATGTTTTTATGACTAAACTTTGAAAATGCCATGACTTTTGATGAACTTTTTCTATGAAAAGGACTTTTTGATGACTTATATATATATATATATATGTTTTGGGCTAGATTTGTTCGAAACTCAACTTTAAAGACTATAAAGTAAAAAACATGAGAACAGTGACATGCCGTAACACGAAGAACAGGTATTCACCGTGGGCTACCCTCTCTCGGTGCCGGTCAACGCCCTAGACCGCCGGGGCCACCTAATGGGTCCTCGATCTGGAAACCACCCGAGGAGGGAGGGGGGACCACACCTGCATGCGCAAGGCCCCATGCATATGCATGCAAATGGGTGGTGTGTTGTTTGAATAACCTACGCACGTCCTTGACATGACACATGCCTCACGAACCACATAGCCGGGCGGGAACATTGAGGACTGGCTGCTTTCATCCATGAGACCGAGTCTTCGGTGGGCGATCCTCTGAGAGAACGGGCTTAGACTTGGTCTGTCATCTCGCGATGACCTGTCGTAACACAAAGAACCAGTTTTTCAGCATGGCCTACCCCCTCTTGGTGCCGGTCAACGCCCTAGACCGTTGGGGCCACCGGATGGGTCGTCGATCTGGAAACCGCCCGACAGGGGAGGGGGGACCACACCTGCATGTGCAAGGCCCCATGCATATGCATGCAAATGGGTGGTGTGTTGTTGGAATAACCTACGCATGTCCTTGACATGACACATGCCATATGAACCACACAGACGGGCGGGAACGTCGAGGACCGGCTGCGTTCGTCCGCGAGACCAAGTCTTTGGTGGGCGTTCCTATGACAGAAAGGGCTTAGACTTGGTCTGTCATCTCACGATGACCTGTCGTAACACGAAGAAGCAGTTGTTCACTGTGGCCTATGATTACCCACAAGTATAGGGGATCGCAACAGTTTTAGAGGGTAGAGTATTCAACCCAAATTTATAGATTCGACACAAGGGGAGCCAAAGAATATTTGTAAGTATTAGCAGCTGAGTTGTCAATTCAACCACACCTGGAGATTATTTATCTGCAGCAAAGTGATCAGTAGCAAAGTAGTATGATAATTTTGATAGTAGTAGCAACAGCAATAGTAACGGTAACAATGATAGCAGTGATTTTGTAGGAAGTGCAACAGTAACAGTAGCAGTAGTAACTCAGCAAGATCAATATGTAGGAAAATCGTAAGCATTGGATCGGTAATTCATTGGATGATATTCATCATGTGACAGTTATAACCTAGGGCGATACGGCACTAGCTCCAGTTCATAAATATAATGTAGGCATGTATTCCGTAAATAGTCATACGTGCTTATGGAAAGAACTTGCATGACATCTTTTGTCCTACCCTCCCGTGGCGACTGTAGAAAGGGTTGGACCCTCGCATATTCATACGCTCGTAGTCACTCTTGCTCCCAGAGCGGCCTTGCCGGGCGAGTGTGCTACGTCCACCACCATTATCCACCATCAATCCCCTAAAGCAGGAGTAGGGTTTTACGCCTCACGGCGGCCCGAACCTAGGTAAAGACTGCCCGTGTGATCTCTGCCGTGCTGCGCAACGCTTCTCCGCTCTTTGTGCAACGTGCCCATCCCCCTGCCGAACCAAAAGGGGCTCATGGCCCCATAGGTGGCCGTGGTTTCCCATGACATCTTTGGCGCGCCAGTTAGGGGGATCACTTGCGCGAAACCGAGAGCGTACGCTGCACGTCATCTTCATCGACATTTTCGTCTTCGGCAGCGTCATCGACTATGGCGCCCAAGAGGAAGCCCGGAGCTGCAAATCACCTATCCACCTCGAAGGCTCCGCCGCCCGCGACCGCCGACGTCGCGGGGAATGCGGGGGCTTGCGAGGGTGTGGATGCTACGGGGGACGTGGTCGGCGCAGGCGGCGCCGTCATCACCTCCCCCACGGCCGAAGCAGGAATGGGAGGTACCGGGGAAGGACAGCATCAACAACATCCCAACGGCCATGTTCCACGAGGTACGGATGGAGGGATCATTCCGCCTAAACCCCTTCTGCTCGCCAACGGGCACAGCCGCAGTGATGATGCTCATTCTGGGGTGAATCGCAACCCTCCGGCCGCCCCAGCTACGGGCACGACCGCAGGGCACGCGCCACCCCCGGGGCGGGCTGACCCAGCTACTGTGCCCAATGGAGCCACTGGCCCTCAGGCACCTCCGCCGCGTCACCATGCCGTCCAAACGGCTGGTTCGCAGCAGCAAGGGCATGGCGCGGTCGCCACCGGCAACGTCAGGAGCCGAGCGACACTACGATCTACATCATCATCACCTATGCCAAGCACTGCCTCAGAGGCCATGGCGCGAGCCGAAATGCTGTTGAGATTTCCATCGGCGGCAGACCAGATGGATGAGTGGCGAGCCACCATCCAAAGTTTGATTGGTTTTGCCGAGGCAGAAGGATCACAGCGGGCCGGACCGCCATGGCCTTCCCAGGCACCAACGACGGTTCATGCGGCTGGTCGTGCAGGAGGGGCCACCCTCACGGTGCAATCCCCACCACGGCAAGCCGCCCGGGAGCCGCAAAACCAAGCACCCGATGACGTCTCGATGGCCTCGTTAGACCCTCGAGCACGTCAAGGCCGACAGCGTGCCCCGGAGGGCAGGTGAAGGGAAGGCACGCGCGTCGTCGACGAGCGGCGCCGCGACAACCCCCGCCGGTCCAATGGGTGTGATGGCCCCGACGTCGACGAGCCCGTGCTCGGAGATGGCGGGTGCCTGCCTTTCGAGGTTGGGTGCCCTGCCTTCACCTGTGAGCTGCGGCAAGTCTGTTGGCCGTCCACTCGCACGTTCAAGCCAGAGATACCCGAGAAGTATGATGGGAGACTAAACCCGGCAGAGTTCTTGAGCATCTACACCATCGCTGTTCAAGCTGCCGGGGGAAGAGATGAGAAGATGTTCGCCAACTACTTCCCTTTGGCCCTCAAGTCAAATGTGAGGTCTTGGCTGATGCATCTGCTGGAGAACTCCATTTCGACCTGGGCTGACCTGCGCCACGAATTCATTGGTGCCTTCACGGGTGGCCATCAAGAACCAGGGTGGCACAGCGACTTGCAGCTTCTCCAGCAGAAAGAGGGAGAAACTCTACAGAAGTACTTGCAGAGATTCAGCCGAGTCCATAGAAATATCCCAGATATCCACCCAGCTGCCGTGATAGCTGCCTTCCAATCCAACGTGCACAACCACAGGATACGTTCCAAGATGAACGTTCGGTTGCCCAAGACTGTGAAGGAGCTCTACACTTTGGTGGACAAATGTGCTCTGGTGGAGGAGGGGAGGAAACTTCCTGGAGAGGAAGATTGCATCGACATCAACTCAGAAGATGACGACGAGACCTTCAGTAAGAAGAAGAAGAACAAGAAGCACAACAAGAAGCGCAAGGATAAGACAGTGATGACTGTTGAGGGGTCAGGCATGCCTAGTACCAGCAAGAAGGCCAAGGCTGAAGCCCCCGGCAAGGAGGCTACCGCATGCGCTGACTGCCGGGAGGCGGCGATTGCCGAGAAAGTTTGGAAAAGTGATGGGCCGTACTGTAAGATTCATCGGACCAAGGGCCATGATCTCTAGGAGTGTCATCAGGTTGAGCAGCTCGTCAAGAGGCAGAAGGCTGAGTTTGAGAAGCGCCATAAGGAAAAAGGTCAGAATGGCGCTGGCAGGAAGGGCCGGGGTGGTGAAGCAAATCGCCCTGGCAAGGCTCCTCGGAACCAAGGGGAACCCGCCAAAGGCCGAGAGAAGGAGGATTGCAGTAATGAGAGTGATGGAGGGAATGAAGAGGAAACCAGCGAGCAGGAATTCCAGAAGGCCACTGACGCCCTGTGCATTGACGGGGGTGCATCTTAGCACTCCTCTCACCGCCAACTTAAACAGTGGGCACGTGAAGTCAATGCCGTGGAGCCAGCGGCAGATTCTCGGAAGCCGCTCAAGTGGTCACGCACACCCATCATCTTTGATGAAGAGGACCACCCCGACTGCATTACTGCGGTAGGGTGCTTGCCGTTGTTGGTCTCACCAACAATTCACAACCTCAAGGTCACAAAGATGCTGGTTGATGGCGGGGCCGGGTTGAATTTGATTTCCCCAAAGGTTATCAGCAAACTCCATATAGCAGAGGAAGAACTTAAGGCCATAGGCACGTTTCAAGGAGTCAATCCCGACAGGAGCCGTCCTAAGGGAAAGGTTACATTGCCAGTGACATTTGGAGGAGAGTTGAACTACAGGACTGAGAAAGTTGTGTTTGATGTGGTTGACCTCCCCCTGCCGTACAACGGGATCCTTGGGCGCCCGGCCCTGGCCAAATTCATGGCAGCATCCCACTATGCCTACAACACCTTGAAGATGCCAGGGCCGATGGGCGTCATTTCCGTTCCGTCGGACAAGAAAGACGCAATTATTTGCATGGATAAGATGTATCGGGACGCAGTCGCGGCAAAGGTCACGGAAGCCACAGTTCCCACCAAGGGAAAGCATAGCAGAGGCACAGGCAAGGAATCCGGGAAGCGTACCTCTGTGGAATGTGCCGTGCCTGTTGATGACATGCCAGAGAGTTCCAACAGCAAGAGATCCAAGACTGCTCCACCCCAAGTGAAAAAGGTCATGGCAGGGCTGGCTGGCGCTGATGGTACTTTCACTATCAGCGCCGCCCTTGATGACAAATAGGAAAGCGCGCTCGTTGCCTTCCTGCGGGCGAATATCGATGTATTTGCCTGGCAACCGTCTAATCCCCGGTGTTCCCAAGGAGGTAATCGAGCACCACCTTATTGTCTGCCCACATGCCGGGCCCGTCAAGCAGAAGGTTCGGAAGCAGGCCTTGGAGCGGTAGCAGTTTATTGCCGAGGAAATCAAGAAACTTGAAGCAGCTGGTTTGGTCAGAGGATTACTACATCCAACATGGTTAGCAAACCCAGTGGTTGTGCGCAAGGCTAATGGAAAATGGAGGCTTTGCATAGATTTCACGGATCTGAACAAGGCATGCCCAAAGGACCCATTTCCCTTGCCGCGCATCGACCAGATCGTGGATTCTACTTCAGGATGTGAGTTGCTCTCTTTTCTGGATGCATACTCTGGATACCATTAGATTTTTATGTCCAAGGAAGACGAAGAAAAGACCTCATTCATGACCCCCTGCGGCACATACTGCTTTGTGCGCATGCCTTTCAGGTTGAAGAGTGTCGGGTCTACTTTTGCAAGAGCAGTCCAGATTGGCTTGGAACCACAGTTGCACAGGAACATTGAAGCCTATATGGATGATATTGTAGTCAAGACCAAGGACGGATCAACCCTCATCCAGGATTTAGAAGAGACATTTGCTAATCTGCGCAAGATCAACTTGAAACTGAATCCGGAGAAGTGCGTGTTTGGCGTTCCCTCCGGCAAGCTACTTGGTTTCTTTGTGTCCCACCGTGGGATAGAGGCCAACCCCGATAAGATCAAGGCCATTGAGCAGATACAGGCACCCAAGACAGTTAAGGATGTGAGGCGTTTGACAGGATGCGTTGCCGCGCTTAGCAGATTCATCTCCAAGTCTGCCGAGCGCGCCTTGCCGTTCTTCAAGATTTTGAAGAGGGCAGGACCCATGAAGTGGACCTCGGAAGCAGATGCAGCGCTGCAGGATTTGAAGGCCTACTTGTCTTATGTGCCTCCTTTGGTCGCACCCAAACCACAAGAGCCGTTGCTGCTATATCTGGCAGCAACTAATCAAGTGGTTATAGCGGCCCTAGTAGCATAGCGGGAAGTAGAAGAAGCAGCCACCTCAGCAAGTGTCCCGCCCGGGGAAGAGAAAGAGAGCGGCCCGGCAAGGCCAGATACGGATCAGGACAAAGAGGAGCACGGCAGCGGAAGCAACCCCAAGGACACGGCAAGGAAGAAGGTGGTGCAGCGCCCAGTATACTTCGTCAGCTCCCTATTGCAGGGGGCTAGATCTAGGTATTCTGGCGTGCAAAAATTGATCTTTGGCCTTGTCATGGCCTCAAGGAAACTGCGCCACTACTTCCAAGCCCATGAGATCACGGTTGTCACCCACTTCCCGTTGCAAAGGATACTTCAAAACCCAGAGGCCACCGGAAGGATAGTGGAGTGGGCATTGGAGTTGTCCAGCTTTGGCCTAAAGTTTGAAAGCACATCAACAATCCAGAGCAGGGCGTTGGCAGAGTTTATTGTAGAATGGACGCCAACCCCTGATGAAGAAGTACAGGAAACAATTATCCCCGGCAAGGAAGCGCCCCAAGAATGGATCATGTATTTCGATGGTGCCTTCTCCCTACAAGGTGCAGGGGCTGGCGTGCTTCTCGTGGCTCCCACTAGAGAGCACCTGAGGTAAGTCATCCAGATGCACTTTCCCTGGGAGGAGGTGACCAACAATACAGCAGAATATGAAGGGCTTCTTGTCGGGCTTAGGATTGCCACAGAATTGGGAATCAAGAAGTTGATCATTCGAGGAGATTCACAACTGGTGGTGAGACAAGTCAACAGGGATTACCAAAGCCCATTGATGGAGGCATACGTCAAGGAAGTGAGAAGATTTGAGGAGCGCTTTGATGGGTTGCAAACAGAGCACGTACCCCGTGCGGAAAACAGCATTGCTGATCACCTGTCAAAGTGCGCTGCGCAGAAGCTTCATGTGGAACCAGGAACTTTTGTTCTCCATCTTACTCAGACCTCCGTATCCCCGACAACAATGGCCCGAAAGTGGAGGAAATTGGTCTCCGGTAAGCCTCTCCCGGTAGAGCCTTTCGGGGCTCTTCGCAGGGACCCCTGCCGGAAACAACTCCCCTTCGATTGCCGGGCTGCACCCTCTTGCTGGGCCACTGGTCCCCGCGGTCGAGGGATGCGCCCCCATGAATGAGGAGGTGCCGCTAGTCCTCGTCGCCGAGCCTCAGGCTCCAACTTGGGCAAGGCACATAGTCCATTTCCTCCAAACCGGAGAACTTTCCGAAGAGCAAGAAGAAGCTGAAAGAGTAGCCCGGAGGGCCAATATGTATCAGTTTGTCGATGACACACTATACAGAAGAAGGCCCAACGGTGTGAAATTGAAGTGCATTTGCCGGGAAGGAGGAAAGGAACTGCTGGCAGAGATACACAAAGGCATGTGCGGCTCCCACATTGGATCAAGGGCTTTGGTTGGGAAAAGCATTCCGGCAAGGATTCTATTGGCCCAGAGCCCTCCAAGATGCGGTTGAGCTCGTCACCAAGTGTGAAACCTGTCAGTTCCATTCCAAAAATATCCATCTGCCTGCCCAAGCACTCCAGACAATCCCTTTGTCATGGCCGTTTTCGGTCTGGGGGCTCGATATCCTCGGCCCTTTCCGCCGAGCTGCCAGGGGCTTTAAATTCTTGTTCGTTGCAATCGACAAGTTTACAAATTGGCCGGAAGTAGATGACGTGAGAAAGGTGACTGCTCAGTCAGCTATCAAGTTCTTGAAAGGATTGGTGTGCCGCTTCGAGGTCCCTGCCCGGATCATCACCGACAACGGCACCCAGTTCATGAGCCACGCCTTCATGCAATATGTTCATGCCCTCGGAAGCAAGATCTCATTTTCCTCTGTCGCATATCCCAGAAGCAATGGACAAGCTGAGAGGGCGAACGCTGAAGTGCTGTGAGGACTCAAGACAAGAACGTTTGATAAGCTGTGGAAGCACGGCAGGCGATGGATCGATGAGCTGCCGGTGGTTCTTTGGTCCCTCAGAACGACACCAAACCGAGCTACCGGGCAGACTCCCTTCTCCCTAGTGTATGGGGCAGAAGCAGTTATCCCCACGGAACTCATTTACGGGTCACCTCGAGTGCTTGCCTACGATGAAGTAGCGCAGGAACAGCACATGCGTGATGACGCCGTGCTACTCGAGGAGAACCGTCTCCGGGCTGCTACGCGTGCTGCACGCTATCAGCAAGCCCTGCGTCGCTATCATAGCCGCAGGGTTCATACCCGGTGTTTTGAGGAAGGCGACCTTGTCCTTAGGCGCGTTCAGTCCGCCAAGGGTACAAACAACACTACAAGAAATCTGTTAATGCATGACGGATTTCTGATGACGTTTCTTGAAACCGTCACAGATAGGGTGCCATCAGGCCCAGCTGCTTATGATCCGTCATGGATCATGACGGTTTCCAGATCCGTCATGGACCAGCGAGGCCCCCAAACGAATGGATATTGTATTAACATGTCAAACTACTATGGGGCAACTTTTTTTTTTGTGAAACGATATGGGGAACGGCTCTGATGTGGCATACACATGAACATGGATTTTTTAATTAAAAAGTTAAGTAGCATAGAGGAATCAAACATGTCAAGCTGTTATGGCCCCGGCTCTGTTGTGGTATACAGGAACATGGATGGTGTAACTTTGATTTGAGTTAAATAAAGCATGCCAAAAAAAAAGAGATAGAAACATAATTAAAAAATAAAAAACAAAATAGATAGAAAAAGAAACAACAACAAAAAAAGGGGTCGAAATTCCTGGCCGGCCGCGTGCAATGCTGTGCTAAACTGAACCATAACATAACCCATAACGCTCCCTGCCGACCCTGCATTCTGATTGGTCCGTCTTCCCTTCACGCGGATCGCCCATCCTCACCGTACATTCCCTCCAGATCCAACGGCTGCCGCTTTGTCTCCTTTCCCATCCAGAACCCTCCAAGCCACCCTCTCGCTGTCTCCCCCAGCCGCCAGGTTCTTTCCCCCGCACTGCACACCTCTCTGTGAAATCCAGCCGGCCCCGATCTGTTCCGTGGAGACGCGCTGAGCTGCCGAGGTAGCCGCATCGAGCCGGTCGGGCCTAGTGGATTTGTGCCACCATGGCCAGGGGCTACGCCGTGCTGGGCTGCCGCCGCCCCTTCGTCGCCGCGAGGCATGCGTCCGTCGCCGGGGGTGCTGCGCCCAGCAGCCCGCTGGGGGATGCGCCATGCAGGTATGCTCCCTCCAATTCGTCGGCGTGCGGCACGCGTCTGGCCTCCTCACCGTCAATTAAAGGTCCCCCTCCCTCCGTTTTGCTTCTGATTTTCCCCTCCCTTTTTCCTCTAATTTTCCAAGCCGGTCTTATGGTTCGTCGGCGCACAGGTAACCGCTCAAGAATATGATTTTAGTCCTCATCGGTGGAGACTGTCAACCGCTCAACAATATGAAGCGGTAGCAATCCTGCATTGAAGGGTCGGTAACTGATTGAAGGGCGGTACTGTTACTCCTGCAACCACTTCGGATCTATGTATGGTTATCATTCTTTTTTGGTTGGCACCAGTTGTTTATTTTTACACTTTTGATTCAATTTGTTGCACTACTTTGCATATCGGGAGTGAAAAATATAGAACTTGATAACGTGTAGTAATTAAGCTACTTCTAGTTTACCTATTGGCCATATAATCTTGTATAACGTGACATATTTTTCATCATGTGGCAGATAACGACATGGGAGTATTCAACAGCAACGACATGCGTTCTGCAGACTTTGGCGTGGACGGGCGGATCTCGGCCAGAAAAGCGGGAGACTCACGATTGATGTCCGGCGAGCGCTTGGGGGCCGGTGCTGGTTACAGAGTAGCATATTGTTCTTTAAAATATGCTTGTAAAATTTACGCTTTTTGGGTCTTTTCTTTTTACTCCTGTACAGGTGTATTTTCGGGTGTGTTTATGTAATTTACTTTTTTTAGTGACATGACCATATGTTTTCTGTCAAATTCTTATTGGCTTAAAATTTCGATGGACCAACAAAAATGAGAGATGGAAATGCCCTTTGACTGAAATTAGTGGGCCTTACTGGAAATTAATGGAATTAAATTCTAATTAGGTTGATTACTATACGGGCTGCCACTCCTGGACCAAGCTGAAATTTAGTGGGCCAAAATTTTAGATGGGCTGATTACTACATGGGCTGCCACGTCAGTTCTATGTTAGACGATGATGTGGCAAACAAGTTAACGTTATTTGAGTATGTCAGTTAACAGCCGTCCATGACAGCTGGATGATCCGTCATGGAATGTACTGTGGTCAAATTATGACGCGATATACATGACGGATTTCAAATCCGTCATGGGTACCCTTCCATGATGGTTTTGTACAGGTTTGTGACGGATTGGAACTGTCATGGATTAACAGTATTCTTGTAGTGCAAGCTGTCACCGAAATGGGAAGGCCCTTACCGGGTAGTACCAGTCACCAGACCTGGCGCAGTCCGTCTGGAGATCGGAGATGGCATTCAATTGCAAAACTCATGGAATATTGAGCATCTCCGCAAGTTCTACCCGTAAGGCGCGGTTGTCGGGCCCTGCTCGGCAGCCACCCTTTTGTACAGGCCTTGCCTCAGCTGCATGTAACCCCTTGTACAAAGCCAGGCGTAGACCCTGAGCAACAGAGAAATAAATGAAGCGATGGGGGCCCCTGACAAGTTGCATGCATGCATAAGCATATCATAAGCATCACATGATTCATGTAGATAGGTTGCATGATCATGTAGATAGTTGCATCTGGCATCATCTTCATTTGCATAAACTGCAGGCTCCTGCCGTGGACTTAGTCCTAGGAAGAGGATGCGAAGACAAGCCAGCACTGCGGTCTCCGACAAGCCAAACAGATAAGTTCCGTCTCTTATCCATACATGTTCCATGAGTAGGACTTGTGCATATGAAAACTGCGCCGCCTCGGAAACAAAGGTACTCCCATCTACTGACACAAACGCTGCTTCTGTCAGGATGGTCGTAGTGACCTTTGGCTGAAAGGGGTTGGTGGGGGGCTGGTCTCTTCCAATGGGTTCTGCGCCCGGCAGGCTCAGCCTCACGGTAGCAGTCCTATGGGGTACCGGCAAGGTAGCTTACCGGGATCTACTTGTTTACATGAAATTATGGAGGCGTTTCACCTCTGCATGGATATCGTACATGCACAAGTGCCCGGCAAAGCTTATCTTTTTCATTAATATGCTGACCAACAAGTACAAATCTCACAGAACATAAACATGGATACGAGAGATTACATTATTTGAACTAAAATTTGGCAAGTGCCTACAAATTTAAGATTAAAAAAAGATAAGTGCCCCATGATGCCTTTGCCCTTGTCCATCTCCTTCAGGAAATCGTAGGAAGGAACGGAGAAGGTGGAAGGCGGGCCTGGCTGGGATTCGACGCCTCCCCAGGATCAGGAGAACACCATCGACGGGCTAAGAGGAAGAAACAGGAGGGCAGGCGCAGGCGGTGGCACTACCGGGAACCCAGACGGAGTCACCGGCAAACACGACTCGTCGGAACGGTCGCCCCCATTCTTGACGCATCGTGGGTTACCGCCACCTCCTGCACCACCATCGCCCAAAGCTCCAGCCACGCCCATCGATGCGAACGCCACGCGCCCCAGGAGACCCCACAGAGAGCATGGACGTCCCCGACGGCTCGGTGATATGAAGACCCCGCCCGTTAAGGAAGCATGCACAAGGACCAGAGGCTCTCCCATGCACAAGACGGGTAGAGTACGGGGAGATAGGGTCCGCCCTCACCAATGGCGAACCATCTCTGCAACCTCCCTCCAACGCCGCAGGAAAAGGGGGGATAGGCCACAATCGACTACCACACCTTGTGCCCATTATGGGCCTCGGCATGGTGTCATTTGTGTCGCCTCTCACTAAAGTTGGAGCCACGGGCGACCCGGCGACGAGCACACCAGAGTCGCCACCTCCGGTGCTACCGCCGTGCCGCCCGAGCGCCCCCATGGGGCTCACGCGAAACTCCAAGCTAGGGCCCGGGGCCTGGCCCCGGGCACTTCCTTTCAGCATACCCAGAAAAAGCAGAAGGCGGAGGAGGAGAGGAATGTGGATGAATGCCTCCGCTCCTCCCCCGCTCCTCCTTTTATAGGCGAGCTAGGGCTGGGGGCTGATTCTCGGTGAGTACCCGCCGTCCTCCTCCACCAATCCAAGAAGATCAGGCCCATGCCTTGATGCTCTCCTGCACGACGCGCCTCCATTACCTACCCCACTCAATGCATGCGGCATACGTGGCTAAGGATAAGGGCGCGGTGGGAAGAGTGAATTGGCAGTTATCCGCCCGTGCGTTAAAGTCATTCACGGGCCATTACAAGAATGGCCCCACCACAATTGGTGTTGCACGACGCGCGAGAAAACCAGAAGCTGACCCAAGCTCAGGTTAATGATGAAGCAAAGAAGATCTCAAAGGGCGGAGCCACCCTTACATTTCTGCCTGTGCACTGGATAGGGCCTACCCTGATGACGCCCAGCGGCGCGTTCGTGCCAGGCCCAGGGGCTCCTGTCAGTGCAACAGACCCTGGGTCCATTGCACGGATTGTGCATAGGCCAGAGACAAGATTACAAGACCAAGATCAGACCAAACAAGGAGGATCAATTCCTTTGAAGGATCCAAGTGCAAGTCGAGAAGGCCAAGGTGAGCCAGAGGAACAAGGCATCGCTAAGGGAAGGACCTACCTTGCCAGGCAGGCCAGCCCGGCAGGGTTGGGTTTTGCCCCGGAAGCAAGCTCCCAGATCATCCCGGCAGGCCTACCGGGGCTGGCGGAGGCAAGCCACTCCACCGCTCCACCTCACAAGCGACGCAGGCAAGCCACTCCACCGCTCCACCTCACAAGCGATGCAAGTCATTAATCAAAGCGGTGTCGAGCTCCAAGGTGACTAAGTGCCTGCTTCTTGCCACATGGCAGCCACTTCCTACAGCAAACACCTCCATATGACACCTGTCCTGAGACGTGTCAAACGAGCAGGCGCGAAGCTGGCAAAACAGCCCGGCAGGGCCTGCCGGGCGGGCTGTCATGTGACACTGAGCGGCGCATTTAATGCGCTTCGTCAGCCTGTAGATTTAGATATGATAGCACTGTTAGCTATCTAATCAGTACGCAAAGACTGATTTGCCACTGTGGTGACCGCTTAATCTATAAAAGGAGGCCCATGGCAACCGTAGAAAGGGTTGGACCCTCGCATATTCATACGCTCGTAGCCACTCTCTTCCCCAGAGCGACCTTGCCGGGCGAGTGTGCTACGTCCACCACCATTATCCACCATCAATCCACCAAAGCAGGAGTAGGGTTTTACGCCTCACGGCGGCCCGAACCTGAGTAAAGACTGCCCGTGTGATCTCTGCCGTGCTGCGCGACGCTTCTCCGCTCTTTGTGCAACGTGCCCATCCCCCCGCCGAACCAAAAGGGGCTCATGGCCCCATAGGTGGCCGTGGTTTCCCACGACAACCGCCATCCCCGTCTGTTGTCCGTTAGCTACTTTATTTTGCCGAGTGTTACTGTTTGGCTCTCGGCAAACAGTTTGCCGAGTGCCCGTGTCCTGACTCCCGCCAAATTCCTGTTTGCCTGAGAGGTGTAAGCCGGGTGGCTTTTGCCGAGTGCGGCACTCGGAAAAGGATTTGCCGACGGGTTTTGTCCCTTTTGCTGAGTGTCTGTGGCACTCGACGTATAACTCGATTCCAGTAGTGACTATTACAAGACTACTTGTGTCCCCAACACTTCCACTGAGGTTTCAATCTCACTAGTAATGCTAGGTTCAATGAGTAATGAGTAGATAATGTGCCATGAAATTTTTTTGTATTTGCATAACAAATAATATCTAGAAATAAAAGTGCATATGCATGTGATTTGGAGAATTGGACCGGGCTTCATATGTTCACTACTAGCATCTCTCATGAAAGCGGTGACACATAAATTTAATCATAGGCGTGTGTAATTTATCAATCAATAAATCATGGAAAACCATATCATAAGTTGGGATCATGTATTGTTGGAAATATGCCTTAGAGGCAATAATAAATTGGTTATTATCATATTTCCTTGTTCATGATAAATGTTTATTATTCATGTTGAAATTGTATTGTCCAAAAACTTAAATACATGTGCGAATACATAAACAACACCATGTCCCTAGTAGGCCTCTACTAGACTAGCTCATTGATCAAAGATGGCTAAGGTTTCCTAACCATAAATATGAGTTGTCATTTGATAAGGGATCACATCATAGGAGAATGATGTGATGGACAGACCCAACCGTAAGCTTAGCATCACATCGTTTAGTTATTTGCTACAGCTTTCTTCATGCCAAGTATCTGTTCCCTAGACCATGAGATTATGTCACTCCCAGACACCGAAGGAATACCTTTTGTGCTATGAAACGTCACTTCGTAACTGGGTGATCATAAAGGTGCTCTACAGGTATCTCCGAAGGTGTCTATTGGGTTGCATGGATCAAGACTAGGATTTATCACTTCGTGTTACGGAGACATATCGCTGGGCCCTCTCGGTAATACAACATCATAAGAAACTTCATGTGACTAATGAGTTTAGTAACGAGATCTTGTATTATGAAATGAGTAAAGAGACTTGCCGGTAATGAGATTGAACTAGGTATGGAGATACCGACGATCAAATCTTGGGCAAGTAACATATCGCTCGACAAAGGAAATTGCATACGGGATTATCTGAATCCTTGATATCGTGATTCAACCAATGAAGATCTTAATTGAATGTGTGGGAATCAATATGGGCCTCCAGGTCCCGCTATTGATTATTGACCGGAGAGGTGTCTTGCTTATGTCTACTTGTTCCCGAACCCGTAGGGTCGCACACTTAACATTCGGTAGCACTAGGGTAGCATTGAGATATTAACAGTGGAAAGTCTAAAGGTAGTTCGGAGTCCTGGATGGGATCCAGGATATCACGAGGAGCTCCGGAATGGTTCGTAGGTAAAGATTTATATATGGGAAGTCCTGTTTTCACTACCAGAAAAGTTCGGGGGCATGCCGACAGTGTACCGGGGTCAGCGAAAGGGTTCCAGAGGTCCATCGAGGGGATCCACCTGCCCCCAGGAGCCACATGGTCTGTACAGGGTGCCTGGCTAGCATGGGCCGGGTGCACTAGCCCCCAGAGTCCAATGCGGCTAGAGGGAGGAAACGCTAGTGGGAAGGGGCACCCCACTTGCCTTGGGGGCCAAGTCTCTCACTAGGGCCGCCGCCCCCTCCCCTAGTGGAGGGGCCTAGGGCTGGCGCCCCCTCCTCTCACCCCTATATATAGTGGGGGTGTGGGAGGGCAGCCAAAACCCCTTCCACCCTTGCCCTCCATCGCTCCCAACTCCCCCCATGTTTCCTCCGGTACGTGCTTGGCTAAGCCCTGCTGGAATTCCGCTGCCGCCACCACCACCATACCGTCGTGCTGGTTCCGATCTCATCTACATCCTCTCCCTCACTTGTTGGATCAGGAAGGAGAGGACGCCATCGATCTGAACGTGTGGTAATCTCGGAGGTGCCGTCCGTTCGACACTAGATCGGATTGGATCACGATTGGATAGTGAAGAGTACGACTACATCAACCGCATTACGACGCTAACGCTTTTGGTCTACAAGGGTACATAGACACATTCCCCTCTCGTTGCTATGCATCTCCTAGATTAGATCTTGGGTGTTCGTAGGATTTATTTTTTATTTTCATGCAATGGTCCCCATCAGTGGCATTGCTACTTCTTGAGCTTGCGTTGGTTTTTCCCTTGAAGAGGAAAGGGTGATGCAGCAAAGTAGAGATTAGTATTTCCCTCACTTGAGAACCAAGGTATCAATCCAGTAGGAGGAACACACAAGTCTCCAATAATTGCACCTACACAACAAGCAAATACTTGCACCCAACGCGATAAAGGGGTTGTCAATCCCTTTATGGTTACTTGCAAGGATGAGATCTAATAGTGATAGATATAAAAGATAAGTAAAAGTGCTAAATAAAATAAATGTAAATAAATTATAGCAAGGTATTTTTATGTTTTTGATTTTATAGATCTAGAAATAATATGACAAAAGATAGACCCGGGAGCCATAGTTTTCACTAGAGGCTTCTCTCTTGAAAGAAAGCATACGGTGGGTAAACAAATTACTCTTGAGCAATTGATAGAAAAACGAATAATTATGATGATATCTAAGGCAATGATCATGTATATAGGCATCACGTCCGTGACAAGTAGACCGACTCCTGCCTGCATCTACTACTATTACTCAACACATCGACCGCTATCCAGCATGCATCTAGTGTATTAAGTTAACAAGAATGGAGCAACGCCTTAAGCAAGATGACATGATGTAGAGGGATAGATCCAATCAATATGAACAAACCCCATCTTTTTATCCTTAATGGCAACAATACAAATACGTGTCATGTCCCTTTTTGTCACTGGGAATAAGCACCGCAAGATTGAACCCACTACAAAGCACCTCTCCCATTGCAAGAAAAATCAATCTAGTTGGCCAAACCAAATCAATAGATCGGAGAAAAATACAAAGCTATCTTAATCATGCATAAAAGAGTTCAGAGAAGAATCAAATAATATTCATAGATAATCTGATCATAAACCCACAATTCATCGGATCTCAACAAACGAACCGCAAAAGAAGATTACATCGAATATATCTCCAAGAACATCGAGGAGAACATTGTGTTGAAGATCAAAGAGAGAGAAGAAGTCATCTAGCTACTAGCTATGGACCCGTACGTCTGTGGTAAACTACTCACACATCATCGGAAGGGCAGCAAGGTTGATGTAGAAGCTCTCCGTGGTCGAATCCCCCTCCGGCAGAGTACCGAAAAAGGTCCCTCGATGGGATCTCACGAAGACAGAAACTTGCGATGGCTGAAAAGTATTTTTGGTGTGCCCTCTGGTTTACGGGGAATATTTGGGTATTTATAGAAGAAGAATTAGGATTGGAAGTGACATGGGGAGCCCACAAGCTTGCAGGGCGCCCCCCTAGGGTGCGCCCTGTGAGCTTGTCGCCGCCTGGTGGCCCTTCTGGCCTCCTCCCAAAGCTTCCAGGGTGTCTTGTGGTCCAAGAAAAATCATCAAAAAGTTTCGTTCCGTTTGGACTCCGTTTGGTATTGATTTTCTATAAAGGCAAAAACAAGGAGAAAACAGAACTGGCACTGGGCACTAGGTTAATAGGTTAGTCCCAAAAAAAGATATAAAATAGCATAATAATGCATATAAAACATCCAAGATAGATAATATAATAGCATGGAACAATAAAAAAATTATAGATACGTTGGAGACGTATCAGGCATCATGAGTTAGGTGTATGCGTATATGTATATGCACAAGTAGAACACAAAGAAGTTGTGGGCATTGATGTTCAAATTATTTACTTCCTTTGTCTAATTTGGATTCGGTAGTATTGTGGGATGAAGCGGCTTGAATCAACCTTACCTGTCCTCACACAAGAGACCGGTTCCACTGACTGAAATGCAACTTGTATTGCATAAAAGTGGCTTTGTGGGTGTATGTCTATCCGACCTTAGTTGAATTTGATTTGACAACGGCGGTCCTTGTAGAAGGTTAAAAGGCAACTTGTATATCACCGTTGTCATTTTGCATAGACAAGAACGGTACTTATAGTTTGCCCTAGCAGCCACGTAAATATTGCAACAACAATGTAGAGGATGTCTAACTTGTTTTTGCAGGGCATGTTGTGATGTGGTATGGCGAAAACATGATGTAATGTATGAGATGATCTTGTTTTGTAATAGGTTCACGACTTGCAAATCTATGAGTATGGCAACCGGCAGGATTCATAGGTTTGTCTTTAATTTATTGTATGACATGTGTGTCAATCATTAAACGCCATGTAATTGATTTACTTTATCGCTATGAGTTAGCAATAGTCGTAGAAGCAATAGTTGGCGGAGACAACCACATGACAGCACGATGATGGAGATCGTGGTGTCATGCCGGTGACGATGGAGATCATGCCAGGTGCTTTGGAGATGGAGATCAAAAGAACAAGATGATAATGGCCATATCATGTCACATATTGATTGCATGTGATGTTTATACTTGATGCATCTTATTTAGCTTAGGACGATGGTAGCATTATAAGATGATCCCTTCACTTAATTTCAAAGTAAAAGTGTTCTCCCTAAGTATGAACCATTGCGAAAGTTTGTCGTTTCGAAGCACCTTGTGATGATCAGGTGTGATAAACTCTTCATTCACATACAACCGGTGTAAGCCAGTTTTACACATGTGGAATACTTGGGTTAAACTTGACGAGCCTAGCATGTGCAGACATGGCCTTGCTACTTCTTGAGCTTGCGTTGATTTTTCCCTAGAAGAGGAAAGGGTGATGCAGCAAAGTAGAGATAAGTATTTCCCTCAGTTAAGAACCAAGGTTTCAATCCATTAGGAGGTACAAGCAAGTCTCTAATCTATGCACCTGCACAAACTAACAAACACTTGCACTCAACGCGAAAAAGGGGTTGTCAATCCCTTCACGGTCTCGAACAAGAGTGAGATCTAATAGAGATAGGTATACAAGATAAATAAAAAGGCAAACTAAAGTAAATATAAATAAATTGCAGCAAGGTATTTTTGGGTTTTTTGGTTTCTAGATCTGAAAATATATGATGGAAAATAGTCCCGGGGGCCATAGGTTTCACTAGAGGCTTCTCTCTTGAAGATAGCATACGGTGGGTAAACAAATTACTGTTGAGCAATTGATAGAAAAGGGCAAAGTTATGACGATATCTAAGTCAATGGTCATGAATATATGCATCACGTCCGTGTCAAGTAGACCAAAATGATTCTGCATCTACTACTATTACTCCACACATCGACCGCTATCCAGCATGCATCTAGAGTATTAAGTTCATAAGAATGGAGTAACGCCTTAAGTAAGATGACATGATCTAGAGGGATAAACTCAAGCAATATGATATAAACCCCATATTTTTATCCTTGATGGCAACAATACTATACGTGCCTCGCTACCCCTTCTGTCACTGGATGAGGACACCGCAAGATTGAACCCAAAACTAAGCACCTCTCCCATTGCAAGAAAAACCAATCTAGTTGGCCAAACCAAACCGATAGTTCGAAGAGAAATACAAAGATATCTTAATCATGCATAAAAGAGTTCAGAGAAGACTCAAATAATATGCATAGATAATCTGATCATAAATCCACAATTCATCGAATCTCAACAAACACACCGTAAAAAAGTATTACATTGAATAGATCTCCAAGAACATCGAGGAGAACATTGTATTGAATATCAAAGAGAGAGAAGAAGCCATCTAGCTACTAGCTATGGACCCGTAGGTCTTTGGTAAACTACTCACGCATCATCGGAAGGGCAGCAAGGTTGATGTAGAGGCCCTTCGTGATCGAATCCCCCTCCGGCAGGGTGCCAGAAAAGGCCCCAAGATGGGATCTCACGGGAACAGAGGCTTGCGGCAGTGGAAAAGTATTTTGGTGGATGCCTCTAATGGTTTGGGAATATTTGGGAATTTATAGTGCAAATATTAGGGTCGGAAGACCTCCGAGGGGCCCACAAGCCCTCAGGGTGCCCCCCTGGGGCGCGCCTGGCAGGCTTGTGGCCTCCTCGGCAACCTTATGGCCCCCTCTGCATGTCCTTTGGATGTCTTCTGGTCCAAGAAAAAACATCGCGAAAGTTTTATTCTGTTTGGACTCCGTTTGATATTCCTTTTCTGTAAAACTCAAAAACAAGGAAAAAACAGAAACTGGCACTGGGCTCTAGGTTAATAGGTTAGTCCCAAAAATAATATAAAATAGCATATTAATGCATAAAAAACATCCAAAAAGATAATAAAATAGCATGGAACAATAAAAAATTATAGATACGTTGGAGACGTATCAGGCCTCGGAACACGGAGGACCGAAAGGTCAAACATGAAGCGACACTCGAGGGAAGCATAGCAAGAACATCAACCCTCACATCCACATGTGATCTAGATCGCAACCTGCACCTACTCATAAAACTGCTCTGCTACCAGTGTTGGGAAACATAGTAGATAACAAAAAAATCATGCCTACGCACACCCAAGATCAATATGAAGATGCATAACGGATTGGGATCATGATCGTTACCATCACCAAGTTGCAGAAAAAGAAGAATGTGTTGGTGTATATCGTACTTGGAGTCCCTCGAACCATCGGTGAACGATCCCGCGAACCGCCCACGAACAGTCCCTCAAACCGAAGACCAAAAGCACGGCCTCTCAACTTGGTTGCAAGCATGCAACCTTCATAATCCGGCAGCGCTAACCGTCCAGAGCTAATCCTCACCGGAGAATTAGAGGGAGGAGATTAGAAACACATGGGGCTTCTAATTATGAGGATTGAAGGATTAGTCCAGCTCTAATTAGTCCACCAGGACCAACTAGAACTACAACTAGAAGAACTAGAGGAGGCTCCAAAACTTGTGTATTCAAAAGAGCACAAAACCTTAAGTATATATAGGTTGGAGGGGAGAGGGAGGGATGCCACTAAGGGAGAAGGACTCCCGCTTGGTGCGCCGTCCTGGGAGGGAGGAGTCTTACACCTCCTCCACCCCAATTCGGTCTCCTTCCTTAGGGAAGGGGCGCCTCCCCCACTTGGGCCCTTGTGGCCAAAGTTCCCTTCCACCTCTCGGCCTTTTAAGGCCCGTTGATATTAAATTAAATATAAAATTGTTCTAAATATTTTCACACCATTTTATATATAATTTAACATTCCTAGAAACATTTTCCACCTATATATATTTATCAATAATACCCGTATTACCCGATACTCTCTGAAACCCTTCAGGTGGCCCCGTAATGCTTCCGGATCCTCTCGGAACTATTTTGAATATTAATGAAACAATTCCACAAATATATTCTCATAACTCCCACCCAACTAACACTCAGCAGATCATGAATGCCTTAAGCTTGTGACCCCATAGATTCGGTAACTCATAGACATGAATGAAACCCCTTTGTTCAATAGCGGAACCGTGAACGTCCAGATCGATCCATATGAGCACATGAATGATATTCGAGTGAATCATTGGTTATGATGTGATAATCCTTTTGCTTCGTGATACTTTACAAAACCCGGGATGCATCGGTATCCTCCTGAGTCAACACATGCTCACTATACCAAAATCCTCGTTACCGGTTTTGTTCCTTTTCTCGTTGTCGTGTTCTAGCAACCCATGACATAGCCACCTGTGTCTGGTCAGATGATTATGGATGACATCACACCGAGAGGGCCCTAAGAATATCTGTCCTGGTCAGAGGAGAAAATCCCACTCTCGATCTATCTAGTCCCTTGTCAAACTTTCCGATGAACCCGTAAGTTTTCCTTATGATCGCCGTGTTACAGGTGATGTTTGAGCAACCCTAAAGCTCACCGTACGGTAAGAAGTGACTACGATACTCTCATGGTCTAAGGAGAAAAATCACACGTTAACACTCCGTGTTATTACAATTGATTATAGACGATATTACTCAATTCATAACAGACAAATTTGGGTTGATTCAATATGATCGTTCTTTCAGCCTCATAATCTCAATCTTGTTTTAGGACTATCGTTTAACACTGAAACGATATCCTAATATCCGGAAAGCATGATCACCAACAACACTTGAGCTAGTCCTGGAGGCAAGACTAGGAATCTTTTATATAACTATTTATCATTCCACACGTGCATATGAGTTTTCCACTGAATCACATATTCCAGGACCATAATAGTTATAGCATAGAATATAAACTTTTTAATTATGAATATGAAAATATAATAATACAAATATTATTGACTCTAGGGCATATTTCCAACACAACCTCGTCCTCCTCCTCCTTCTCCTCCTTCTTCGTTGTGTGGTTTTGCGATGCCCAAAACTCCTACTCCGGCTGGACGAGGTACAGATTTTCCACCGCAAACCTCGCCATGGTAGCCTCATCCCACTGAAGACCCTTACACTAATCTAGAACGATCATAGTCTCCGTCTTCTCCCTGACGGTCGTCATCTTGATCTCGGGGCCGATGAACTCCCCATCGCCTGAGTCTCGATCTCCTGGAAGTTCATGTCCCGCTATGGCCAGACGAGACACCAACACGCCTTCTGGAAGGCGTGGTCGGTGACCTTCGGCTCATCATTCATTCCGAGATAGTACCACACGCCATCCTGTGTGATCTTGGCTAAGTAACCTCCGGAGTCACGCCGACAAACGTCGTGGAAGCCGGTTGAGCTCCTCGGTGGCGATGCGGTGGCATCACGGTTGCGGCGGGGTGGCGGTGCCGACGGGCATAGAGAAAGGTGGGGGTGCAGGGGAGGCGGGGGGCTGGAGGGGTAGCGGCGAAAGATTTAGTGGTGGTAGGGGGCATGGACAGGTGGATTCGTTGGCGGCGGTACGATGACGCAGAGAGAGGCAGGGGAGGTGTGGCGGCAGCCAATTTGGCAGTGCATGGGTGGGGGCGTCTGGAGGTTTCACGCGTGCGGGAGGGGATCGTATAGAAGTTTCACTGCACGCGGCACACGTGTCTGTGACCGTTTTTGTGTTTGGCCACGGCCGCGCATGATGCAAATTTGCATCACCTTGGGGTGATTTTTTGGGCAGCCCTAAAATGGGACCACACAAATATATGGTTTATTTGCATCACGTGCCTTATTTTGCATCTGTTGTTGGAGATGCTCTTGCAGAAATCTCCACCTCGTATGTTGGCTCCTCATTCCTCAATAATAATAATAATAAAACTGTTGGCTCCTCCCTCCTATTTCGCATGGGCCAAATAGAGGGCCATTCCTGAGAATTTGGGGGTGGGGTTGCAATTAGGACCCACACCCCTTATTCCCTTAACATAAGTATGAAAATATTAATCAATACATGTATGCACACAATATTATTAATAAACATTAAAAGTGCTTCACAAGCAATTTTCGTTCAAAAAATACATACATATTAATTCAAATATTCTTTTAGAAAATATGGACATGACAAGTCACAAATTATGGCATTGATATAAATCTCATCTAACAATTTCTTCTCAATGTACAACATTACCAAACCATTTAACATATTTTGGGATATTATAGACCTCCGCGACGTTGCCAACTAATATACTCGGTTCCCCCTTTTTTCTCACAGCTAGGTGCATACAATGTAGAATTAAAGAAACAATTAATAATTAAAATCTAGCCCAATTCTATGAAGATATTATATCAACTTAATAAAAGAATATTACTGATTGCCGCGTCCAACTCAGTAATATGACACTGACCAATATGCATCTCTAACTAGTGTCCAATCAATTAATTATAAATACCTTATTGCAAGAATGAAGTCAATAGGACTAAATATTTATCATCATCTATACATCTTATCAATCATCATGGCAAAATCGCTAGGGCTTAGTTGCATAGAATACCTTTTGTGGAATTGGCCTCTTGCCTCTTAGCATGGAGACTGATGATGTAGTGTGAGCGTACGTAACCGTGAGAGCGAGGCAACGAGTTGATGGTGAGGGCGAGGCGGGGCAAGAAGTGTTGGGCACATGCTATGTGCGTGATGGATCGCTCCAAACTCCGGGAACGTGGATTTGTGGACCATCGTACATGGGTGTGTCCATACCTGGCTCTTGGAGAGCGCTCGCTCATGCCCTGACATCATGGGCTGGCTCATCAAACTATCTAATTCCTATATGACACCCTCCCTCTCTTTGTGGGGTATTATTGGGTGGCAACCAGGTGACCAATGCTCAAGGTGCTTGCCTTGCTTTGTTAGATGACGATGGAATTCAAATACTCATGTGTTTTGGTTGAGCCTTCGTGATCCTATGGTGAGATATAGTACTCTTCTAGCATGTGTGTTTGCTATTTATGAGCGTGCACACGACGGAGGGACACTATTAGAAAAACGGCTATAGCTAATATGGACATTAATGGCGCATCATATATGTGGTGCGCCACTGCTACCAGATATAGGTACGTCATTAATGGCCATATTACTAATGGCGCACCACACACACACGATGCGTCACTACTAACAAATTTTTTTTATTTTTTTTTCAAAACTAGTAATGACGCACCAGGGGAAAGTGCGCCATTACTAGTTTTAAATAGTAATGGCACACCACACCCTCTGTGCGCCACTACTAACAATTTTTTTTTATTTTTTTTTTCAAAACTAGTAATGGCGCACCAGGGGAAAGTGCGCCATTACTAGTTTTAACTAGTAATGGCGCACCACACCCTCTGTGCGCCACTACTAACAATTTTTTTTTTTCAAAACTAGTAATGGCGCATCTGGGGATAGTGCGCCATTACTAGTTTTAACTAGTAATGGCGCACCACACCCACGGTGTGCCACTACTAACTTTCTGAGGTGGCCAAAAAATTCACCAAATGCACCCCCCCCCCCCTCGGTGGACCGCCTTTTCAGTTTCAAAAAAAATAAAAGAAAATGATAGAAATGTCAAAAAAATAAAAGAAAATAAGATTCCCATGTGATATGTGGTCTAGTTGTTAGCAAAATTTACAAACATGAATTTTCGACTTTTTTGCAAAATCTCTCGAGAATTTGTAAAATGGGCATAACTTTTGCATACGAACTCCAATGAAAAAGTTTTTTATATGAAAAATCATCTACTCGAAAAGTTATATCCGAAATCAACCAAGGGGAACCCCGTTGAAGATTTTTAGAATCCTCAAAAACCTAACAGAAAAAAAGTTACGGGGCTTTCAAGATCTGGAGAGGCAAAAAAATTAAAAAAAATCAAACTCAGTAATGGCGCACCTGCTCATGGTGCGCCATTACTATCTTCCCGCCTTCAAAATTCAAACTGTATAAAAAAATAAAAAAAAGTTAGTAATGGCGCACCTGCCCAAGGTGCGCCATTACTATCTTCCCGCCTTCAAAATTCAAAATAAATCAAAAAAATAAAGAAAAAGATAGTAATGGCGCACCTGCCCACGGTGCGCCATTACTATGCCGTATATATGGCTGGGCGGGGTCCTCTCCTCCACTCCATCTCCTCCTCTCCTCCACTCCATCTCCCCTCCTCTCCTCCACCATACTCCCCTCCTCCTCTCCGGCGACCTCCTCCTCCTCCTCTCCGGTGACCTCCTCCCACTCCTCTCCGGCGACCTCCTCCTCCTCTCCGGCGACCTCCTCCTCCCTCCTCTCCTCCCCTCCCCTCACGGTTTCTCCTCCCTCCTCTCCGGTGAACTCCTCTCCGGCGACCTCCTCCTCCTCTCCGGCGATGTAGGTGAGCTCCTCTCCGATGACCTCCTCCTCCTCCTCTCCGACGATGTAGGCGAGCTCCTCTCCGGTGACCTCCTCCTCCTCCCTCCTCTCCTCCTCACGGTCTCTCCTCGGCCCTCCTCTCCGGCAAAAGAACGTTCAAGATCCAAAAACCACCAGAAAAGTTCGGGGGCATGCCGACGTGTACCGGGGTCAGCGAAAGGTTTCCAGAGGTCCATCGAGGGGATCCCCCTGCCCCCAGGAGCCCACATGGTCTGTACAGGGTGCCTGGCTAGCATGGGCCGGGTGCACTAGCCCCCAGAGTCCAATGCGGCTAGAGGGAGAAAACGCTAGTGGGAAGGGCACCCCACTTGCCTTGGGGGCCAAGTCTCTCACTAGGGCCGCCGCCCCCTCCCCTAGTGGAGGGGCCTAGGGCTGGCGCCCCCTCCTCTCACCCCCTATATATAGTGGGGGTGTGGGAGGGCAGCCAAAACCCCTTCCACCCTTGCCCTCCATCGCCTCCAAAACTCCCCCCATGTTTCCTCTCCGGTACTGTGCTGGCTAAGCCCTGCTGGAATTCCGCTGCCGCCACCACCACCATACCGTCGTGCTGGTTCCGATCTCATCTACACCTCTCTCCCTCACTTGTTGGATCAGGAAGGAGAGGACGCCATCGATCTGAACGTGTGGTAATCTCGGAGGTCCGTCCGTTCGACACTAGATCGGATTGGATCACGATTGGATAGTGAAGATTACGACACATCAACCGCATTACGACGCTAACAGCTTTTGGTCTACAAGGGTACATAGACACATTCCCCCTCTTCTTGCTATGCATCTCCTAGATTAGATCTTGGGTGTTCGTAGGATTTATTTTTTATTTCATGCAATGGTCCCCATCAGTGGCATTGCTACTTCTTGAGCTTGCGTTGGGTTTTTCCCTTGAAGAGGAAAGGGTGATGCAGCAAGTAGAGATTAGTATTTCCCTCACTTGAGAACCCAAGGTATCAATCCAGTAGGAGGAACACACAAGTCTCCAATAATTGCACCTACACAACAAGCAAATACTTGCACCCAACGCGATAAAGGGGTTGTCAATCCCTTTATGGTTACTGCAAGGATGAGATCTAATAGTGATAGATTAAAAGATAAGTAAAATGGCTAAATAAAATAAATGTAAATAATTATAGCAAGGTATTTTTATGTTTTTGATTTATAGATCTAAAATAATATGACAAAAGATAGACCCGGGAGCCATAGTTTTCACTAGAGGCTTCTCTCTTGAAAGAAAGCATACGGTGGGTAAACAATTACTCTTGAGCAATTGATAGAAAAACGAATAATTATGATGATCTAAGGCAATGATCATGTATATAGGCATCACGTCCGTGACAAGTAGACCGACTCCTGCCTGCATCTACTACTATTACTCAACACATCGACCGCTATCCAGCATGCATCTAGTGTATTAAGTTAACAAGAATGGAAGCACGCCTTAAGCAAGATGACATGATGTAGAGGGATAGATCCAATCAATATGAACAAACCCCATCTTTTTATCTTAATGGCAACAATACAAATACGTGTCATGTCCCTTTTGTCACTGGGAATAAGCACCGCAAGATTGAACCCACTACAAAGCACCTCTCCCATTGCAAGAAAATCAATCTAGTTGGCCAAACAAATCAATAGATCGGAGAAAATACAAAGCTATCTTAATCATGCATAAAAGAGTTCAGAGAAGAATCAATAATATTCATAGATAATCTGATCATAAACCACAATTCATCGGATCTCAACAAACAACCGCAAAAGAAGATTACATCGAATATATCTCCAAGAACATCGAGGGAACATTGTGTTGAAGATCAAAGAAGAGAGAAGAAGCATCTAGCTACTAGCTATGGACCGTACGTCTGTGGTAAACTACTCACACATCATCGGAAGGCCAGCAAGGTTGATGTAGAAGCTCTCCGTGGTCGAACCCCCTCCGGCAGAGTACCAAAAGGTCCCTCGATGGGATCTCACGAAGACAGAAACTTGTGCGATGGCTGAAAAGTATTTTTGGTGTGCCCTCTGGTTTACGGGAATATTGGGTATTTATAGAAGAAGAATTAGGATTGGAAGTGACATGGGGAGCCCACAAGCTTGCAGGGCGCCCCCCTAGGTGCGCCCTGTGAGCTTGTCGCCGCCTGGTGGCCCTTCTGGCCTCCTCCCAAAGCTTCCAGGGTGTCTTGTGGTCCAAGAAAAATCATCAAAAAGTTTCTTCCGTTTGGACTCCTTTGGTATTGATTTTCTATAAAGGCAAAAACAAGGAGAAACAGAACTGGCACTGGGCACTAGGTTAATAGGTTAGTCCCAAAAAAAGATATAAATAGCATAATAATGCATATAAAACATCCAAGATAGATAATATAATAGCATGGAACAATAAAAAATTATGATACGTTGGAGACGTATCAGGCATCATGAGTTAGGTGTATGCGTATATGTATATGCACAATAGAACACAAAGAAGTTGTGGGCATTGATGTTCAAATTATTTACTTCCTTTGTCTAATTGGATTCGGTAGTATTGTGGGATGAAGCGGCTTGAATCAACCTTACCTGTCCTCCACACCAGAGACCGGTTCCACTGACTGAAATGCAACTTGTATTGCATAAAAGTGGCTTGTGGGTGTATGTCTATCCGACCTTAGTTGAATTTGATTTGACAAACGGCGGTCCTTGTAGAGTTTAAAAGGCACCTTGTTATCACCGTTGTCATTTTGCATAGACAAGAACGGTAACTTATAGTTTGCCCTACAGCCACGTAAATATTGCAACAACAATGTAGAGGATGTCTAACTTGTTTTTGCAGGGCATGTTGTGATGTGGTATGGCGAAACATGATGTAATGATGAGATGATCTTGTTTGTAATAGGTTCACGACTTGCAAATCTATGAGTATGGCAACCGGCAGGATCATAGGTTTGTCTTTAATTTATTGTATGACATGTGTGTCAATCATTAAACGCCATGTAATTGATTTACTTTATCGCTATGAGTTAGCAATAGTCGTAGAAGCAATAGTTGGCGGAGACAACCACATGACAGCACGATGATGGAGATCGTGGTGTCATGCCGGTGACGATGGAGATCATGCCAGGTGCTTTGGAGATGGAGATCAAAAGAACAAGATGTAATGGCCATATCATGTCACATATTGATTGCATGTGATGTTTTACTTGATGCATCTTATTTAGCTTAGGACGATGGTAGCATTATAAATGATCCTTCACTTAATTTCAAGTAAAGTGTTCTCCCTAAGTATGAACCATTGCGAAAGTTTGTCGTTTCGAAGCACCTTGTGATGATCAGGTGTGATAAACTCTTCATTCACATACAACCGGTGTAAGCCAGTTTTACACATGTGGAATACTTGGGTTAAACTTGACGAGCCTAGCATGTGCAGACATGGCCTGCTACTTCTTGAGCTTGCGTTGATTTTTCCCTAGAAGAGGAAAGGGTGATGCAGCAAAGTAAGATAAGTATTCCCTCAGTTAAGAACCAAGGTTTCAATCCATTAGGAGGTACAAGCAAGTCTCTAATCTATGCACCTGCACAAACTAACAAACACTTGCACTCAACGCGAAAAAGGGGTTGCAATCCCTTCACGGTCTCGAACAAGAGTGATCTAATAGAGATATGATAGGAAAATAAAAAAGGCAAACTAAGTAATATAAAAATTGCAGCAAGGTATTTATTGGTTTGTTTGGTTTTGTTCTAGATCTGAAAATATATGTATGGAAAATAGTCCGGGGGCCATAGGTTTCACTAGAGGCTCTCTCTTGAAGATAGCATACGGTGGGTAACATTACTGTTGAGCAATTGATGAAAAGGGCAAAGTTATGACGATATCTAAGTCAATGGTCACTGAATTATGCATCACGTCCGTGTCAAGTAGACCAAATGATTCTGCATCTACTACTATTACTCCACACTCGACCGCTATCCAGCATGCATCTAGAGTATTAAGTTCATAAGAATGGAGTAACGCCTTAAGTAAGATGACATGATCTAGAGGATAAACTCAAGCAATATGATATAAACCCCATATTTTTATCCTTGATGGCAAACATACTATACGTGCCTCGCTACCCCTCTGTCACTGGATGAGACACCGCAAGATTGAACCCAAAACTAAGCACCTCTCCCATTGCAAGAAAAACCATCTAGTTGGCCAAACCAAACCGATAGTTCGAGAGAAATACAAAGATATCTTAATCATGCATAAAAGAGTTCAGAGAAGACTCAAATAATATGCATAGATAATCTGATCATAAATCCACAATTCATCGAATCTCAACAAACACACCGTACAAAAAAGTATTACATTGAATAGATCTCCAAGAACATCGAGAGAACATTGTATTGATATCAAGAGAAGAAGAAAAAGCCATCTAGCTACTAGCTATGGGACCCAGTCTTTGGTAAACTACTCACGCATCATCGGAAGGGCAGCAAGGTTGATGTAGAGGCCCTTCGTGATCGAATCCCCTCCGGCAGGGTGCCAGCAAAAGGCCCCAAGATGGGATCTCACGGGAACAGAGGCTTTGCGGCAGTGGAAAAGTATTTGGTGTGCCTCTAATGGTTTGGGAATATTGGGATTTATGTGCAAATATTAGGGTCGGAAGACCTCCGAGGGGCCCACAAGCCCTCAGGGTGCCCCCCTGGGGCGCGCCTGGCAGGCTTGTGCCTCCTCGGCAACCTTATGCCCCCTCTGCATTTCCTTTGGATGTCTTCTGGTCCAAGAAAAAACATCGCGAAAGTTTTATTCTGTTTGGACTCCGTTTGATATTCCTTTTCTGTAAAACTCAAAACAAGGAAAAACAGAAACTGGCACTGGGCTCTAGGTTAATAGGTTGTCCCAAAAATAATTAAAATAGCATATTAATGCATAAAAAACATCCAAAGAATAAATAAATAGCATGGAACAATAAAAATTATAGATACGTTGGAGACGTATCAGGCCTCGGAACACGGAGGACCGAAAGGTCAAACATGAGCGACACTCGAGGGAAGCATAGCAAGAACATCAACCCTCACATCCACATGTGATCTAGATCGCAACCTGCCACCTACTCATAAAACTGCTCTGCTACCAGTGTTGGGAAACATAGTAGATAACAAAAAATCATGCCTACGCACACCCAAATCAATATGAAGATGCATAACGGATTGGGATCATGATCGTTACCATCACCAAGTTGCAGAAAGAAGAATGTGTTGGTGTATATCGTACTTGAGTCCCTCGAACCATCGGTGAACGATCCCGCAACCGCCCACGAACAGTCCCTCAAACCGAAGACCAAAGCACGGCCTCTCAACTTGGTTGCAAGCATGCACCTTCATATCCGGCAGCGCTAACCGTCCAAGCTAATCCTCACCGGAATTAGAGGGAGGAGATTAAGAAACACATGGGGCTTCTAATTATGAGATTGAAGGATTAGTCCAGCTCTAATTAGTCCACCAGGACCAACTAAACTACAACTAGAAGAACTAGAGGAGCTCCAAAACTTGTGTATTCAAAGAGCACAAAACCTTAAGTATATATAGGTTGGAGGGGAGAGGAGGGATGCCACTAAGGAGAAGACTCCCGCTTGGTGCGCCGTCCTGGGAGGGAGGAGTCTTACACCTCCTCCACCCCAATTCGGTCTCCTTCCTTAGGGAAGGGCGCCTCCCCCACTTGGGCCCTTGTGGCCAAAGTTCCCTTCCACCTCTCGGCCTTTTAAGGCCCGTTGATATTAAATTAAATATAAAATTGTTTCTAATATTTCATCACACACATTTATATATATTTTAACATTCCTAGAAACATTTTCCACCTATTATATTTATCAATAATACCCGTATTACCCGATACTCTCTGAAACCCTTCAGGTGGCCCCGTAATGCTTCCGGATCCTCTCGGAACTATTTTTGAATATTAATGAAACAATTCCACAAATATATTCTCATAACTCCCACCCAACTAACACTCAGCATCATGAATGCCTTAAGCTTGTGACCCCATAGATTCGGTAACTCATAGACATGAATGAAACCCCTTTGTTCAATAGCGGAACCGTGAACGTCCAGATCGATCCATATGAGCACATGAATGATATTGGAGTGAATCATTGGTATTGATGTGATAATCCTTTTGCTTCGTGATACTTTACAAAACCCGGATGCATCGGTATCCTCCTGAGTCAACACATGCTCACTATACCAAAATCCTCGTTACCGTTTTTTCCTTTTCTCGTTGTCGTGTTCTAGCAACCCAGGACATAGCCACCTGTGTCTGGTCAGATGATTATGGATGACATCACACCGAGAGGGCCCTAAGAATATCTGTCCTGGTCAGAGGAGAAAATCCCCACTCTCGATCTATCTAGTCCCTTGTCAAACTTTCCGATGAACCCGTAAGTTTTCCTTATGATCGCCGTGTTACAGGTGATGTTTGAGCAACCCTAAAGCTCACCGTACGGTAGAAGTGACTACGATACTCTCATGGTCTAAGGAAAAATCACACGTTAACCTCCGTTTTATTACAATTGATTATAGACGATATTACTCAATTCATAACACAAATTTGGGTTGATTCAATATGATCGTTCTTTCAGCCTCATAATCTCAATCTTGTTTTAGGACTATCGTTTAACACTGAACGATATCCTAATATCCGGAAAGCATGATCACCAACAACACTTGAGCTAGTCCTGGAGGCAAGACTAGGAATCTTTTATAATACTATTTATCATTCCACACGTGCATATGAGTTTTCCACTGAATCACATATTCCAGGACCATAATAGTTATAGCATAGAATATAAACTTTTTAATTATGAATATGAAATATAATAATACAAATATTTGGACTCTAGGGCATATTTCCAACACACACCTCCGTCCTCCTCCTCCTTCTCCTCCTTCTTCGTTGTGTGGTTTTGCGATGCCCACAACTCCTACCCGGCTGGACGGGTACAGATTTTCCACCGCAACCTCGCCATGGTAGCCTCATCCCACTGAAGACCCTTACACTAATCTAGAACGATCATGTCTCCGTCTTCTCCCTGACGGTCGTCATCTTGATCTCGGGGCCGATGAACTCCCCATCGCCTGAGTCTCGATCTCCTGGAAGTTCATGTCCGCATGGCCAGACGAACACCAACACGCCTTCTGGAAGGCGTGGTCGGTGACCTTCGGCTCATCATTCATTCCGAGATAGTACCACACGCCATCCTGTGTGATCTTGGCTAAGTAACCTCCGGGTCACGCCGACAAACGTCGTGGAAGCCGGTTGAGCTCCTCGGTGGCGATGCGTGCAATCACGGTTGGCGGCGGGGTGGCGGTGCCGACGGGCATAGAGAAAGGTGGGGGTGCAGGGGAGGCGGGGGTGGGAGGGGTACGGCGAAAGATTTATGGTGGTGTGGGCATGGACAGGTGGATTTCGTTGGCGCGTTACGATGACGCAGAAGAGGCAGGGGAGGTGTGGCGGCAGCCAATTGGGCAGTGCATGGGTGGGGGGCTTCTGGAGGTTTCACGCGTGCGGAGGGGATCGTATAGAAGTTTCACTGCACGCGGCACACGTGTTGTGACCGTTTTTTGTTTGGCCACGGCCGCGCTGATGCAAATTTGCATCACACTTGGTTTTTTGGGCAGCCCAAAAGTGGACCACCAATATAGGGTTATTTGCATCACGTGCCTTATTTTGCATCTGTTGTTGGAGATGCTCTTGCAGAAATCTCCACCTCGTATTTGGCTCCTCATTCCTCAATAATAAATAATAAAACTGTTGGCTCCTCCCTCCTATTTCGCATGGGCCAATAAGGGCCATTCCTGAATTTGGGGGGGGGTTCAATTAGGACCCACACCCCTATTCCTTAACATAAGTATGAAAATATTAATCAATACATGTATGCACACAAATTTTAAAACATTAAAAGTGTTCACAAGCAATTTTCGTTCAAAAAATACATACATATTAATTCAAATATTCTTTAGAAAATATGGACATGACCAATCACAAATTATGGCATTGATATAAATCTCATCTAACAATTCTTCTCAATGTCAACTTACCAAACCATTTAACATATTTGGGATATTATAGACCTCCGCGACGTTGCCAACTAATATACTCGGTTCCCCCTTTTTTCTCACAGCTAGGTGCATACAATGTAGAATTAAAGAAACAATTAATAATTAATCTAGCCCAATTCTATGAAGATATTATATCAACTTAATAAAAGAATATACTGATTGCCGCGTCCAACTCAGTAATATGACACTGACCAATATGCACTCTAACAGTGTCCAATCAATTAATTAAATACCTTATTGCAAGAATGAAGTAAATAGGACTAAATATTTATCATCATCTATACATCTTATCAACCATCATGGCAAATCGCTAGGGCTTAGTTGCATAGAATACCTTTTGTGGAATTGGCCTCTTCCTCTTAGCATGGGACTGATGTGTAGTGTGAGCGTACGTAACCGTGAGAGCGAGGCAACGAGTTGATGGTGAGGCGAGGCGGGGCAAGAAGTGTTGGGCACATGCTATGTGCGTGATGGATCGCTCCAAACTCCGGGAACGTGGATTTGTGGACCATCGTACATGGGTGTTTCCATACCTGGCTCTTGGAGAGCGCTCGCTCATGCCCTGACATCATGGGCTGGCTCATCAAACTATCTAATTCCTTATATGACACCCTCCCTCTCTTTGTGGGTATTATGGGTGGCAACCAGTTGACCAATGCTCAAGGTGCTTGCCTTGCTTGTTAGATGACGATGGAATTCAAATACTCATGTGTTTTGGTTGAGCCTTCGTGATCCTATGGTGAGATATAGTACTCTTCTAGCATGTGTGTTTGCTATTTATGAGCGTGCACACGACGGAGGGACACTATTAGAAAAACGGCTATAGCTATATGGACATTAATGGCGCATCATATATGTGGTGCGCCACTGCTACCAGATATAGGTACTCATTAATGGCCATATTACTAATGGCGCACCACACACACCATGCGTCACTACTAACAATTTTTTTTATTTTTTTTTCAAACCTAGTAATGACGCACAGGAAAGTGCGCCATTACTAGTTTTAAATATGTTGCACACCACACCCTCTGTGCGCCACTACTAACAATTTTTTTTTATTTTTTTTCAAAACTAGTAATGGCGCACCAGGGGAAAGTGCGCCATTACTAGTTTTAACTAGTAATGGCGCACCACACCCTCTGTCGCCACTACTAACATTTTTTTTTTTTCAAACTAGTAATGGCGCATCTGGGGATAGTGCGCCATTACTAGTTTTAACTAGTAATGGCGCACCACACCCACGGTGTGCCACTACTAACTTTCTGAGGTGCCCAAAAATTCACCAAATGCACCCCCCCCCCCCTCGGTGGACCGCCTTTTCAGTTTCAAAAAATAAAAAAAATGATAGAAATGTCAAAAAAATAAAAGAAAATAAGATTCCCATGTGATATGTGGTCTAGTTGTTAGCAAAATTTACAAACATGAATTTTCGACTTTTTTGCAAAATCTCTCGAGAATTTGTAAAATGGGCATAACTTTTGCATACGAACTCCAATGAAAAAGTTTTTTATATGAAAAATCATCTACTACCAAAAAAGTTATATCCGAAATCAACCAAGGGAACCCCTGTGAAGATTTTTAGAATCCTCAAAAACCTAACAGAAAAAAAGTTACGGGCTTTCAAGATCTGGAAGACAAAAAAATTAAAAAAAATCAAACTCATAATGGCGCACCTGCTCATGGTGCGCCTTACTACTATCTTCCCGCCTTCAAAATTCAACTGTATAAAAAATAAAAAAAAGTTAGTAATGGGCGCACCTGCCCAGGTGCGCCATTACTATCTTCCCGCCTTCAAATTCAAAATAAATCAAAAAAATAAGAAAAAGATAGTAATGGCGCACCTGCCCACGGTGCGCCATACTATGCCGTATATAGGGCTGGGCGGGGTCTCTCTCCACTCCATCTCCTCCTCTCCTCCACTCCATCTCCCCTCCTCTCCTCCACCATACTCCCTCCTCCTCTCCGCACCTCCTCCTCCTCCTCTCCGGTGACCTCCTCCCACTCCTCTCCGGCGACCTCCTCCTCCTCTCCGGCGACCTCCTCCTCCCTCCTCTCCTCCCCTCCCCTCACGGTTTCTCTCCCCTCCTCTCCGTGAGCTCCTCCTCCCTCTCTCCTCCCCTCCCCTCACGGTTTCTCCTCCCTCTCCTCTCCGTGAACTCCTCTCCGGCGACCTCCTCCTCCTCTCCGGCGATGTAGGTGAGCTCCTCTCCGGTGACCTCCTCCTCCTCCTCTCCGACGATGTAGGCGAGCTCCTCTCTGGTGACCTCCTCCTCCTCCCTCCTCTCCTCCTCACGGTCTCTCCTCGGCCCTCCTCTCCGGCGAACTCCTCTCCGGCAAAAGAACGTACAAGATCCAAAAACGAGAACAAAATTTGAAAAAAAAATCGTGCAAAAAAATGAGCAAAAAAAATGAGCAAAAAAAAGGGCAAAAAATCACGATCCAGATCCAGATTCAAAATTCAAAATAGTAATGGCGCACCGTGGGGGTTAGAATGTGCGCCATTACTATTTTCCCGCTTCCAAATTCAAAAAAAAATCGACAAAAAATAATTAAAAAAGTTACCAGTGGCGCACCTGAAAAGGTAGTAATGGCGCACATGTGGTGCGCCATTACTACCTGAGATAGTAATGGCGCACCAGGTGGTGCGCCACTGTTATGTAGATTAACAGTGGCGCACCAGGCGTGTGCCATTACTATTTATTAGTAGTGGCGTGATAATAGTGGCGCACCTATAGTACGCCATTAGTAGCCAAAATAGGTGAGCCACTAACAGCCTTTTTTCTAGTAGTGGGGGTGGCTCCTCTTCCATCCACGAGTGGTTGGGTTGGGTTGTTGTGTGCCTAGTCTGAGCTTTGTAATATGTTTTGTCCTAGTTCATCAATGGTTCATAAAAATATGTCCCTACCTTTTAGAGGGGGAGGGGCGCAACATCTTTCAGTGCTTATTTTACCTATTACTGTTAGTGACCATCCTCCAATTCTATCGGTCACTAAATCTTTTGTGTCTAAATCTAAATAGTTTCTGAAGTTTGTAAATTGGAGGGTTTTAGAAAAAAGAGTTCCAAAATGCTAGATAATTTGTTTGCTCTAGTTCATCTAATAAAACCTTAAATGTTTATAGCTTCTAACATAGCAGGCTCCTTGAAAATGGAGCTAATCCAACAAGCCCATACAATATCAAGCTAATTCAATCCATGCAAAAATTGATGCAATTCATTCTTCTACTTTTATATGAAAAATCGTACTCCCTCCGTCAAGGTATGTAAGGCCTAATTTGAGATTCTCTGGTAGCAAGGCATGAGCGAGATATTTGGAGGAAATTTTGGAAATCGTTTTTGGCAATCGCCTCCCTCACCATTGACTTTTTGATCGAATATCATAGCCCATGTTGGTTAATTACTCCCAAGCAAAACAATAAATGCACAATTATTACAAAGTTTTTTCTCGTGGGAATATGAGGTGGGACATGACGTACAAGAGAGGTATTAAAAATGCCGAGAGAAAGGCCTTACATGTTCGTAAACCAAACGTGCATACCTGGATGGATGGGATAGTTATGAAGTCAATTTTATTGACCATTATAACAAACTAGACCAAGCTTATGAAATTTTAGATGCAAAGAGCCAAAAGATATTTGGGCTCCCCGAGGATAAAATCTCTCTTTATTTAGAATGCCCTATTAATTCAATACTTTACTAACCCGTTTGCTACAAAAAAAACATAATTTCCATGAAGCCATGCCTAATGAATCAATAATAATTGTCATGCTTTAGCTTAATTTTCTACTCCAAACAAAGATGAAAATTTGCATGTTCTTAAAGGAATATAAAGGAAATCCTCTCAAGGTCCGCATGCATGGTTGAAATGTAGCCTTGTACGTTTCATCTTGGAGTTCGGATGATGTAACTCATAGTATTCCAAAGGTCTGTCAAGAAGGTAAGCTCCGTCCCGATCTCAACAAAGATTTCAGTGCTCTTATGGCAAAAAGGCCAATCCTATTACCTTCAGAAGTTTTGGTTAATCAACCTTTGCAATGTATTTTATAAAAATCATCACTAGAGCATCGCTAATAGGCTCAAAGAGCAGTTACCTGACTATATTAATACAACTCGTGAAGTTCTTATTCAAGGTCGTATAATTTCTAGTATTATAACTATTTCCAGTAAATCACTTGCACCTTTCAACTTTTCATCTTGGAAGCATAAAGATTTCTGTTGAAAGTATGCTTTGACACAACTTTTGATATAGTTGGTTCAGGGTTTGTTGTTAGAGCCTTGGTACGTAAAGGAATGCATGTTCAATTCATAAAATTGATCTATGAACATTTTCTTTGTTTATTTTGTTTTCAACGTTACTGGTTAGCCTTTCATAAATTTGATCTATAAATTGTCACTCTCTCTTCAAGATGTCTTCACATGAAATAATCCATGTGGTATTCAATTTGGACCCTCATGCTTGCTAGCTCCAATGCTTAATTGAAAGCTAGTGGTTGGGCCCAAATAGCAAAATTTTGTAGCAAGTCGTAAAATTCTCCTCACTTTGAGAAATATAAGTATCAATCTATAGAGATACAACGTGAGCCTTCGTCGAGCACCACTTCAACACAATTATTCTCTACATGTGTCTGCAACACTTCTAGTGAGCTTGTCAATCTCGCTTTGCTATTTGCAACAAATAATGATTAGATAATGTGGTATGAAGTGTTTTTGGAACAAATAATAACAAAAAATTTGGTCTCTTGTTTATCATCGAAGGTGGAGCTCGAGGAGGCTCTTTTTCATCATTTGAGATGGCCCAAACTCCTAGATGATTTTCCCTTGCCCTTGACCTCCATCTTCTTGAACTTTTTCAGCACCTTAGCGTTGATCCTTGTCCTCCCGGTTGGAGTTGGAAGAAGAAATGGTGAAAGAACAATGTACGAAACCCCGACTAGAAAAGTGCTCAAAACAAAATAGTGGAGAAACTCCACGAAAAGAAGCTAGAAACAAATAACGAAAAATATAGTTGGTTTTCCATGTGGAAAGGGCCAGCCGTCAGAACATGAGCCAGAAGAGGATTTCTATGGTCCCAGGTGCCTGAGGAGTCCAACTCCTTGTTTGTTCACCTGGAACACATAAATGTTCCCTCCAACAAATCATTTGGATGCATGCCATATTTCATACCAAAATAAAATAAAATAAAAATCTGATTTTAGACGGTTTCTGCACTTTTTCCTTACCTAGGAGTTTCTAGCTTCTAGAAGGTTCATGTTCTATTTTTTAATTAATTCTTTGGATGTGATCATGTGCACCGCATTTACCTCATATCCCGTGGGGTCACTAGCAATGAAGTGTTTCAGTATCTAACTGTTGACAACCCTTGGTTTTTCTTTAATATCACCTAAAAAATTGATGGCCCCTAACTGAGAAATTTTAATGATGCTACAGAGACATCCCATTTGGTTAGGAGTTTGCCTACAAAATGTCTTAAAGAAGACTTATATAATAGCACACGGTCTCCTAATTCGAATCCTTTATGTATTATCCTATCATACCACATTTAACTTTTCCATTAAGTAACTTAGCATTTACATAAGATTCATTTCTCCATATATCTACATATATCTAGCAATCTTTTCTCTCTGGCTTGTTTAAAGTAATAGTTTAATTGTTTGATTGCATAGTAAGCCTTATGTTCAACAAGATATAATTTAGAGGAGAAACTATAAAGCAAAGTGGTCTAAAAAGTGTATACATTTTGGATGTATAAGAAGGCTAGCTTCAATTTTCTTGATATGGACAATGCCTTTGCGAAAAGGTGATGACTAAGGTTTTAAGCTTGGGTTTTGTCCCTAACTAGGTCGATTTCATCATTATTTGTGAACCTCAGAAATAACAGTGACTACTTGAGGTTCTCGGGGAAAGTGTTGTAACCAACATAAGCTGGACAAGTTTAGGTCTAAGTTATAGCTAAGTATTAAATTGGTCACTAAAATTTTATCGAAGTTATTCAGTGTACACATGTGAAATGCTCAGACTATACCCCAACAATACAGACACAATTCACATACACTACATCACAAACATAATGGCTACTTGTCCACTGCAATTTTCTACCAAAAATGTAATGGTCGTTAACAAGTGCGACAGTTGACCTTAGTACATTTAACACACCATGCATAACTTCTTGATGAGATAATAACTATGAATCGGCTCAAAAGATTAACTATTTGGCGAGCTATAACTAATTAGTTTGTGTTGTATAAATAAATCTCGTAAGTAAAGGTTATTCAACTATCTTACATTCACTTTAAACAATGAATTCACCAAAACAATATTTTTTCTAAAATGATCATGTTCACACTTGTGAAAGTTGAAAACACATCTCACTTGATCGCTTCTATGTAATAATTTCTAGTACACATCTTTCATAGTTAAGGAACATGACATTCAAGAAAAATATCATTAGCATACTGTGTCATGCTAGCCCGATGGTTGTGATGATACAATAATTAGTATGAGTGTCATGCTAACCTGGACATAATGGTAACTACGTGTGTGAAAACTTGGTTAGGGATATTTGATTCCAGGCTAGGTTGATACTTATGTCATTATGTCATCCAACTAATCGTAATAGCCTAGAATTGAATAAATTGCTCAGTTTGGTACATTTTACTTGTAGTTGTTGGAACATATTAATATTTTCTAGAACAAATTGCAGCAAGGTGAAGATTTTGGATGAAACTTTTAGTTTAGGGCATTTTGTTTGTTTGGTTGCGTAATAGAAACAAAAAATTATTCTCTCCAAGAGGTTTGTGTGCATACTAAATTTTTCATGAAATGAAGTACATCGAAATCCTTAGGAAAACCCCTATCTGATTAAATTCTACGACTCAATCAACCAATATAAGAAAGATTCCTAAAAACTGAAATCCTGGAAATTCCTATGAAAAGCTTCTCAATCAAAGAGGCCCTTATTTTCCAAAATCACATTATTTTTTGCATGTTCTCTAGGTAAACTGTTTCATGCTCGTTTGTATATGTTTGCAACTCTATGTCTCTCTTTTATTTTTTGCATGCCTATATAGGGTAATCTAGTTTTGTTCCTATCCTTGTCGCAAAAATATTGGCTTGTGCTGAAATTCTTGCTTGGACTTGACCTGTATAAAGAAACAAAAAATTAAACAAACAAATGTCCAACACGCCCTCAAGCCTTCGGTTCTAGTAACCAACGCTCATTTACATACTCCTCCGTCGACGCTCATGTTGGTGTCTAATTACTCCTCAGCTATTTTTCCCCCGCATATTGCCCCTAAGGAATTTTGTAGTACTAATTATCCACATAGCATAAGATGGTAGAGAAATTTATCTATCTATCCATTGCTGTAAGTAGAATCGTTTATGTAGTGAGGGCTAATAACATGTTTAACTCAGGTAGAACATGTACTTTTATTTACAATTCAACTATATTAGTTAACATGTATGTGCTATTTTTGAACATATGCACTTAAAAATATGTTTTAGTTCGATATCCATCTAACGGCAAATATGATAATATATTGGTTGGTATTTTTCTATCTACAATTAGCAAGATTGACCATTTACGATCTGTTATGTGACAGTATGGACGACTAACACATCCAACCTATTTAGGTACAATCACAGAGATCTAACTTATGCAATATGTTAAGATACAATTATGTTGATCTAACCAATGCCGTCTGTTTAAGTACACTTACATGGACCTAAAATATGTGATTTGTATAGGTACAATATGAAGTTCTAACAGATGTGATATACCAAGGTATAATTACGAAGATTTAACATATGCAATCTATGTAGGCACAATTATATATCAATCTAAAGACAATCTCGTCCGTCGCAATTGGCAAAGAAGTAAGGAGTGTGGTTTTTGTACTCATGACGAGACAATCAGACACCTCTTTTTTTAATGCAAGTTTGCACGTTTTACATGGTCAGTCATCCAAATAGCGTCCAATTTGTATCTGCCCACAAGTTTTGCCAATATTTTTGGTCATTGGTTGGATGAAATTTCAAATAGGTTCAAAACGCTAATTCGGGTAGGAGCATATGCCTTATTATGGGCACTTTGGCTATGTAGAAATGATTTTATTTTCGAGGGCAAAAACACATCCCCTTTGCAGGTTATTTTCCGCTGTAGGCACTTGTTTCATACGTGGTATATGCTACACCGAACGGATTACCAACCGCTGTTCAAGGCACTGTGTATGCGGTTGGAGCGGGTGGCCAGGGAAGTCTTTACCCAACGTTAGTGGCAGCATAATCCCTGGATTGGTGCACCGCCTCCTTTGACATAGGCATAGTTTTGGTCCTATATTATCCTACTTTTTTATCTTCTTTCAGTATGTTAATATTTGGTTGTGTGCATCTTGATTATGCAGAGGTCGGGTGCTGCTCATCATGCTTTGTATCCGTATGATGCTAAATTTTGAGTCAACAAAATGGCCTTTATCGAAAAATGTAGATCTAACGGTTACGGCCTACTAATAAAGACATGGTCTACAGATTGATGACCAAATGTTTTTCTTTTTATGAGAATTTTCAAGCACATCTCTCTATTTTCTACCATATGGTGCTTTTAGTACATAATAGGTTAAAATATACAACCGAATGATGAAATCAAGGTACATTATGAGAGCTCATTGTCCAAGGGCCCATTTTCCCTTAACCTTACAATCCTTATGCTTCTTCCTCATCTTGTCTGCCATCTTTTCATCACACATAGCCCTCTCAAATTTTCCCACATGCACATGGCAATGTATGCTCAGGTTCAGAATAGACCCAGTCTGATTTCTCTCTGTCTGTCCAGTGATAATATGCACGGAGGGAAGGGGAACTGAAAATTAATAAAATTATGTTTAGTGGCATGTAACAGAACATAAAACTTATCACATAGGTGTTAAAACATACCGGTAGATGGTGGTATGCATCAAGTTTAGGGGGTGAATCGTGGGAATTGGCACACACGAAAACTTTGTGCAATAAATGTATGAAAATTCGATGTAGCTCTTCATCTTTGCAACTCTCGCCGCACCAACACCTCAGAACTTCCACCTATACAGGAACATCCGAATACATATACTTTTGGCATCTCAGTTGGATCAAAAGAAGGTGGGAGAAATTTGTGGTAAAGGACGGGGGATCTGAGCGGTAGAGTGGCTTGGAGGGTGAAGTAAACTTGTAGTTCTAGCTCGGTGAGAATGACAAACATGTTCCTGTCCTCCAAACCACCGATATACATGCTTCAACCATGCTGGGTGACTGGGTTACGCTCCTCCAAGATAAGAGGCGTTGTTCAAGAAGCAGCCCGTACCAACGATTTCTAGCATAAGTTGCTAGATCACGAGGTACCCTGTCCGGATGATGATCAGGATGAGCACATACGTTGATCTTTATAAGAAATATTCTGAATCAACCGAAATCCTTCATAAACAGAGAGGAAGACTGGTTAGACTACTGTTTTTTTTTTTGACGAAAAGACGGCCCTAAGGCCGTACTTCTTTGATCAATATAAGCAGGTGAGACATGAGAGCAGGCTTCCGGCGAATACAACCAGCGAGCAACTAATTAAGTGTACTTCAAGACGCGCGGCTGGGAACAACTGGATTTTATAATGGTAAGTATGGGTGAACGTAGATTTCCAGTCCTCGTATAGCTAGCGATTTTGTTTAGCGACTGGACGTTTACTGTTTTCTCTTGTGCTTTTGCCCCTTCCACCTTTGCACTGATGATAGGCATGCAAGTGTGTGTGTGGGCTTGATTTCTGTGAAAAGTTCTAACTTCGTGTGATTCTACTTTTTTTCACCGGAAAGTGTGATTCTACTTCCACGCGGTGGATATTGGATCAGGCCAAAGATCAAAACGGGTTCAGTTGTACACTCGCGGCTTCATCGCTTAACACAGAGGAGAGCCCGCCGGCTACGCCCTGCTCTCCTCCATCGTGCAGCCTTCTTCCATGCTTCTACTGACAGATGTGCCCAGAAAGTCAAACAGACAATACTTTCTATTTTGACCTGTCACCACGAAAAAGCAATTATTATAGGTAAATGAATTCCTACCAGTTTCAGTCACAATTTGGAGAGGCGCGCGGAGCTCCTGCGAGTTTCAGCCAAATATTGGATTCAGCTCCACCCTGGATAACTATAGAAGCGAATGAATTCCTGCCATAAAACGCAGGAGCCACCAACCCCCAGCGACTATAAGTACCCGCCCGAGACAGTCCCAGACCACCAAACAGAGACGCAATGTCGCAATACGCTAGTAAGACTAAAACCCTAGAGAGTAGTGAGCCCGAGTCGGAGCCAGAGCCGGCGCCGGCGGCGGATGTGGCCTCCGGGACGCGCGGGCTCGAGGCGGCCGTGCAGACCACCCACCCCTGCGAGAGCACCGCGTCCTCGGCCACGCCGAGGGCCGCCCGACGGACGCCGGCGTCCAGGCGCTCCCCCCGCTCCGTGAGAGCTCTGCCAGTGTCGGCGCCGCCGCCGGGCGCCGTCATCCTTGGTACCTCCACGGACTGGAAGGAGGACGAGGAGCACGAGGTTGACGGGCTTCAGCGCAAGGTAAAGCGCTACCGCAGGATCAAGGAGCTATACGTCGCGACGGAGAAGGTTGTCCCGGCGAGCAGCGGCGGCCGGAAGAAGAAGCAGAAGAAGAAATAGATGAGCGATAGGCACCTTCTTGTAATTCGCGTAGTTGCTAGAGGGTAGAGCTCGCTCGTAGTTCTCTCGCTCACTTGGTTGTAAACGCTGAATCTCTGCTATAAGAATAAATTGGAATTCATTGGATTCGTTTTGTGTCGTAGTACTGTGTTTCTTGCTAGCTTGGAGGGCTAGATCTCCTTCGCTCGTCTTTGCTGATGGTCTCTCGATCGGGCTCCGGCCGGGAGAAGATGATTAGAAGGGAGGATCGATCGATCTCCCACGCATCCATGGGGATCGATCTGATCAGCAGCTTCAGGCCTGATCCTGTAGTCAATTTCGAGCGTGTTATGTGGTGAGCCTGGTGGCGATGAAGCTTGCATGCGGCATGGCTGCTGAGTTGAGGAGCTGCGCTGGATCAGAAAAAAAAATGCTGGGGGCAGATGGAATCTTCTGGAAGCTTCCATAGACACATCCTGGCGGTGGAACAAATGACAAAGCTTTTTTTTTTTTGCGGGGGAACAAATGACAAAGCTGTGACTCGTATATACCGTGGATACTTTTCCATAATTCTTCGGGTTGAAGAACTGATCAGATCGGTTACGTTTTTTAATTAAGGGAAATCAGATCGGTTAAGTTTTTTTGAGAAATATCAGATCGGTTAAGTGGCGCCGATCATCAAGATGCTGAGGAACGCCGGCCCAGAGGGTTTCGTATCTCGGATGCTTCCTGGGCCTGCCTCTCAAGCTTCAGATCACCATCAAGCTTCTTTGAGCTATCTGATGCATATAGTGGCAATCCCTATTTTGCGCTGCAGGCGCCGGTTATTATTGTTTCTGCAAACCGGCGCCTGCAGCGCACCCACCTATGTCGCGACTGGGCCGGTCCATGTACATGCTTTATTCTGTTTATAAAAGAATAAAAACGGTGCGCCCCACAAGAGTTCGAACTAGCGATCACCTCCTTTTACTCGAAGACTGCAAGCACTAGGCCAGTGATCAACTCGTGTTTTACAACTTCTTTCCTTCATTTTATTTCTCTCTTCAGTCGCGGGACACCTCCCAAACCGTTTTTTTTTTGGTTCGCTCGTCATTTTCCATTTTTCCGGTGCGGCTTTATTCGTGATTTCTTTTTTTCTTTTTTTCCATTTTTTTAATTGCATGTTTTATTTGAAATTCGTGTTTTCAAGAAAAATAAATGATTTTTTCTTTCTCGTGTTTTTTAGAAAATCGATGAACTTTTTCCCAAATACGATGAACTTTTTTGCAAATACGATGAACTTTTTTCAAATTTGGTGACCTCTTTTTCAAAATCGATGAACTTTTTTCAAATTCCTGAACTATTTCAAATTCGATGAACTTTTTTCAGATTCGATAAACTTTTTTCAGATCTGATGAACTTTTTCTCAAAATCCGATAAACTTTTATTTCAAATTCATGAATTTTTTTCAATATCGGTGTACTTTTTTCCAAATTCCTGAACTTTTCCCAATATTGATGAACTTTTTTCAAAATCAATAAACTTTTTTTCAAATTCGGATGAACTTTTTAAAAATTTAGACAAACTTTTTCGAAATTTGATGAATTTTATCTCCAAATTGACAAACTTATATTTAAAATCTATGAACTGTTTTAAAAATTGATTAACTCTTTTTCCAAAATTGTGAATATGTTTTCAAGATCTAAGAACTTTTTTTCAAATTTGTGAACTTTTTCTTGAGATGATGAACTTTTTTTTAAATCGATGATCTTTTTTCATTTCCACGAACTCTTTCGAATTTCTATGAACCTTTTTTGCAAATCCGTAACTGTTTTCTGTATTTTTTAGAATTCTATTTCGAATTTATACTTTCTTTTTAAAATAATTTATAGTAGATATATATAATACAGTATATGTTAGATAGACAAATGGTCAAATAGAACATTTTCCTAGTTGTGTCCAACGGAATCAGGTCGACCTTGTGGTTGTGAGCACTACTGTCGACGCTTGCGATCGAAGTTCGAATCGCGCTACTCGCTTATAGCGATTGGAATATTCCTTTTTTTTTTCCTGCGTTGAGCAGATTGTTAGCAATATTTTGATGGGCCGCGGCCTGCTGCTGGTCGCTATAGGCGCCACTTCTCCAACTGGCGCCTACAGCGCCGAGTAGGAACTCCCGCATATAGTCCCATGGGCACCGAGTGCGAAGTTTCGGTGGACACATTGGAGGATTTTATTTCAAATTATTCAAAAATGATATTTTCAAGATTAAAAAAATGAACCACGTGACATGTGGTAAGCACTTCAAACTAATCCAAAAGATTAAAAAAATGTAAAAATTTCTGTGAAAACTTATACATATTCGCGACGCATCTGTAAAATTTCGTTCAAAAATATTATGATTTGCAAGCTAAAAAACAAAATTCCGGCCTAACAACTACAAAAAAATGTCCCATTTAAATGTATGTATTTGTTTTTTTACAGCACGTATGAAAGTTCATTGTTATGAAAATTTCCCTGAACGTGTTATATATGTATTTGTGCACGTACAAAAAAAATTCGATTTTTTTATGATGTAAAAATATGTTTTTTTATAAAGTCCACCATGGAGCCTCATTTGCTCTTTTCGCATGGGCACCATATTTTGATGAGAAACCAGCTGGCCGTTGATTTTCATTGATGAAGACGGAAGTCCACACAAATACTCGAAACAAGCTTTCGCACTACTTTATAAATAAAGCAATAACCGAAGAAAGTATACGGCCCAACTATAAGGTGGTGAAGTGGCCTTCCTACAGAGCCGATCCCAAGATAATCAGATCAGGCACAACGCAAACTACTACGCTACCGAAAGATAACACGAACAACGCCACACTACTCCCTGGTACACCGTTGCCGAGTCCACAAATTAGAAGCACAAACAAGTACTACAAACTAGAACTGAAAAAACAGAAAACGGTATGGTGCCGGTTGCCATACCCATAAACACCGCTTGCTCATCACCTTAGTATAGTTTTTTTTTTCAGGAAAATGGTATTTTTATTGCTTAACCTTGGGGATTACAATCATGTTGGTGTAGCAAATCAATCTCATTTGGTCCTGATCTAAGCCAAACTATCGTAGGGATGTGATGATGCCCTATCTGTGCTAAACTATGTGCAACACTATTACAAGCACAACGCACATGACCGACACAAAACTATCCCCGAGCAAGTAGACTCTTGATTTCGCCGGTGATGAATGCCGTCGGGGATCGATCAACCTCCAAGTGTTTGATCATGTTGACTGCCTTGAGAATCTGTTTCAACAACGAACGGCTTCGTGCTCCACTCATCGGTCAGCGAAATTCCTTCCATGCATGCATCCATCGCCAATCTAGTCAACATCCCTGCTTACACCTGGTGTAATATGTATTTTTATTATGTCCCTACTTTTGAACATCTTGATCGTTGTTTTGCCAATGCAAAGTGGTGCAAACGTCTTTCCAAATAATCCATTGTTCAGTTTACCAATAGTTCTTAATGACCATCCCCTGATTATTTCTATCACCAATACTTCCACGCAAAAATCTGAAGTCCTTCAAGTTTGAAAATTGTTGGCTTTAGAAAAGGAGTTTCAAAATGTTGCTCAATTTGTTTGGTCTAGTCCATGTAATAAGCACTCCATATTAGAGCTTCTAATTTTGTAGGTTGCTTAAAAATATGGCAGATCCAAAAAGCCTTTACCACAACTACCTGATTGAATCCATGATGAATTGAGGCAATTCGGTCTTCCCCCTTTCATTTGTGAATCATACTCCCTTCATATGGGTATGTGTGGACTATTAGAGATTATCTGGTACCAAGGCATGAGTGCAAACTTTGGGTTTTTTTAAATCATTTCTGGCCAATCTCAAATTGCACCCCATGCAAAACACTAAATGTGCAAGGCGTTTTCTCATGGGAAGTGATTTACGAGATGGGGGATTATAAGCACTGAGAAATTAGGCTCCACATATTCAATACAAAAAACTGGAATTAGGACCTACTTACCGGATGCAAGGAGTAGTCATGAAGCATAGCTTATTGACCAGTATGAAAAACTAGACCAAGCTTAAAAAAAATTAGATGCGAGAACCGAAGCCATTGGGCTTCCCGTGGGGATAGAAACTCTCATTATTTTCATAATGTAGTGCTAGAAGGAAAACTCCTAATGATATTATGTCTTGCTTTATTCAATACTTCTACAGGAAACCCTAATCATCATGGCGTCATGCCTAATTCAATAAATATTGTCGGTCGTGCGTCACCTTCCTTTTTCAATCCAAACAAAGATGAAATTTTGACGCCAATCCCCATGAATGAAAAGGAAATCCTCTCTAGGTTTTGATGGTTTAAATGCAGTGGCTTGGAGTTGGGATGATGTAAACCATAGTGTTCAATAGTTCTATCAAGTAGGTTAGTTACCTTCTAAGCTCAATGAAATTTTCACCGTGCTAATAAAAAAAAGTCCAATCATATTATTCCCCAAAGCTTGCAGTTAATAAATCATTTCAATGCAACTTATAAAATTGTGATGCCCCCGATTCAATCGTGCATTAATCATACACGCAAACATGCACGATCAAGACAGAGACTCACGGGAAGATATCACAACACAATTCTACGACACAAAGAATAAAGATAAATCTTTATATTACAAGCCAGGGGCCACGAGGACCCAAATACATAAGCCATCAAAGCAAATAGTATGTGAGTACAGACATAGTTAGACAACTTTGCCTTAAGAAGGCTGAGCAAAATAACACCACTAGATCGAAAGGCGAGGCCTCCTGCCTGGGACCTCCGGACTACTCCTGGTTGTCGGTCTCCACATAGTACGCTCCGCTGGGGGGACCTCCATCTGCGGCTCCATCATCTATTGCGAACATCCGGGTCGAAGGAAAAAGGGGTACCAAAGCAACCGTGAGTACTCATTCAAAGTACTCGCACGACTTACATCAGATCTACACTACATATGCATCGGTATCAAAGAAATGGTGTAGTATATGTGGACTAAACTGAAGAATGCCAGAATAAGGGGGGAGAAGCTCATCCTATCAAAGACTACGTCTTCTGGCAGTCACCATCTTGAAGCAGTAGAAGAGAGTAGCTTGTATGGTAACATGTGTCAACGTATAGCAATAATCCTACCCAGAGATCCTCTCCTCGTCTCCCTTATGAGAAAGCGATCACCGGCTGTATCTGCCACTTATCTGGGTGTGTTTTATCAAGTATCCGGTTTTAGTTGTAAGAGGTCGGAATACAACTCTAAGTCGTCCTGTTACCGTGGACACGACTATTCGAGTAGATTACTTCCCTGCAGGGGTGCACCACATTACCCAATACGCTCAATCACCTCTGGCCGGACACACTTTCCTAGGTAATGCCCGGCCTCAGATGATCAACACGTCGTAGTCCTACCTAGCCTCTCCAAAGAGGTCAACACGCCGGTCTAAATCCTAAGTGCTTAGGGGTCTTGGGCCCATCGCCCTTTGCACTCCTGCACATTACGTGACTGGTTGGGGACCAGACCTGGCTACCTCTCTATACAAAGCAAGTGATTACGCAGACCACCCCAACAATTAGCCCGCATCTCTAAACTGTGACATCTAGATCGCTATCGGAAGGACGCCGATTGCCCATACACTAGTGGAAAAAGTGCTAGCCACAACATCCGTTGGTGGCACGCCATTTTGAAAGAACGCCAGCACTATTTTTTTTAAATAGTAGTGGCGGCGAGCAATTTCGTACGACATAGGTATGCAGTTATTGCTGGCGTATGAATAATAGGGAACGCAACCTGTAAGTGGGTCCCAACGTTCTGCCATGTCCCAAGTTAGAGTTGGCGTAGCAAAAGTTCACTACGCTGGTATTAATCAGAATATCTATGGCGTAGCCTGGTAAGTGGTGCCAGCAATAGGTTTTGCGGGCCCATCAAATTTTTAGCCAACATAACACCGGTGTGGGCATTTCCTGAACGCCAGGGATATAAAAGTTTTTAATGGTGTTCCATAGTATGTCAACGCCAGTAATTACGTCGCAGCACTATTCATGTTTCACATATAGATATTTTCTTCTTCCTCCCTCTTTCCTCTTCCTCCTCTCTCTCTCTCTTCTCTTCTTCTTGGAAAAAGACCAAATATTTTCTCTTGATTTCTTAAGTAGGTAGCTAATTAGCTAGATCTAAGCTAGTTCACACACTCTCACTCGCTAATTAAGCTAGCTACTTCTCTTCTCCACCCACTCAAACACACACATCTTGCATTAAAATTTTCACCACACTCCATTAATGGCGCCTCCAACGGTCGCCCCCCCCCCCCCCCGCCCCCTCTCCCACACGTTTGATGAGGTAAAAAAGACCGAACTTCTCGTTAATTTATGTGCATATATCCGAGGAATTCGCATATGGATGGATATGTGTGATGGATGTGTACGTGTGTGTCATTAGTTGCTAGCTATAGAAATTGCACAATGCTCGTGAATTATTGTTGTGTCGTGCGATATCGATGTTTCATTTTGCACGAATGTCTACAGCTAGAGTTGCCAATGTTTTGGCGAAACGTTGATTCATTTCCATTTCGTCAAATTTCTGGCACTCATAATGTCCCTTTTTTAGCAAAGGTCATGCCGAAATTTTTTATGCCGTCATTGCTAATATATCTAATTATTTTAGTACTTTTACCTTTGCAGCGCTAGTTGATCGCCGCCTATCAAAAGATTCAATATGGATCAGAGTGTGAAGGCCTTTCTCAATTTTGCGGTGGCAAATATGATACAAAATGATGACACAATTACTTCCAGTAGCTCTCAGAGGGATAATGGACGATCACGTCCGCAACACACTCATTGACTTATGCAACTTTTTCGACGCTATGTCTCGAAAGTCGATCAGTGTGCGGCATCTGACATGACTACAAGAGGAGATCATTTCAATACTATGTGAACTTAAGATATATTTCCCACCATCATTCTTTGATGTCATGGTCCATCTACTAGTTCATATTGTTGCGGAGGCGAAAGACCTTGGACCGACATTCTTGCATAACATGTTCCCATTTGAACGGATGAATGGAACTGTGAAGGGATACGTTCGTAACAAAGCCCGTCCGGATGGAAGCATCGTCCAGCCTATCTAATCGAGGAGTGTATATCATTCTGCAAGAATGTCATAAATGATGATCAATCTCTTGGTTTGCCCTTGAAGAAACATGCTGATAGGCTCGAAGGAGTGGGTCACTCACAGCTGAAGCGTGATTTAAATGTGGATATAAAAAACCGCCGAGACGACTTCGAAAGAGCGCACACAGTAGTGTTACAACATGCAGATATAATCAATCCTTGGCTGCAAACTCACAACGAGACCTTAAGGAGAGAGCACGGAATGGCAGGGAGGCAGAGGACCGAGGCCCAAATCATTAGAGAGCACAACTCCAAATTTGCTTCCCGGTTCAAAGCGCGAATTCGGGACAAACCACTGCCGACCGGTATAGCCAATGCAAATCTCATCTATGCATTAGCAGTAGGCCCCGCTTGCACTGTCGCCACATACCAATCATATGATATAAATGGATACACATTCTATACTGAGGCGAAGGACAAAAACTGTGATTACCAGAACTCATGTGTGACGATGCTGCAGTTGACCGAGAATGAGAGTAATAGATACTACGGCAGGATCGAAGAGATATGGGAACTTGTGTACGGTGAAGATTACACGGTGTCATTGTTCAGGGTCAGATGGGCGAAGAACGTCGAGCATGAAGAACGTGGTTTCATTACCATGTCTCTGCCCGAAGCACAACCTGCTCGTGCAAAAAGAGTGAAAGGAATCACTGCCAAATATGAGCCTTGGGTATTCGCTAAGGACGTGGCATAATGCTTCTATTTAACTGACCCTTCAAAGCCGAGTCGTGTTGTCGTCCGGAGAGGCAAAAGGAGCATCGTCGGGATGGACGGAGTCACCAACGAGGATGACTATGATCAATTTGGCGTGGACCCAATAGAAGAGGAGATGTATGAAGAGCAAGACTACACCACTAGAAGGAGCAAAACTACCTTGCCTACGACAGGACGTCGCTTCCTGAGAAAGAGTCATAGCGCTGGCCGGAAGTACTCAAGCAAGATTAAGAAGACCCAAACGGTCGTTGAGAGGGTTGTCAAACGACGTCGTACTGCATGATTTATTTGTGTATCAAGTTTTCTAGCTATGTGTACCGTGTACGTACGCGTACCCTAAATTAATCGTACCATATTTATGTACTCTGAACCACGAGAAGAATTTGTGTCATTGTAAATATCTGTATTATGCATGTCGTCGCTCAAAATGCCATCCATGAATATGTGGCCGACCCTATTTTAAAAACCTAGTGCTGGCGTTGGCAACGTCACCTGCACCAGCACTAACAATGAACAGCTAGGCTTCATTACCCCCTGAGAGTGAAAATGACCTCGTTTTCACTTTCTCCCCCCATCTCGCGCTGTCGCCCTCGCCCCCGCCCTGCCCTCCATCGTCGCCCCCGCCTTGCCACCGGCCGCCGTTCCCCCCACCCCGCCCTGCCCTCCGCCCTCGCCCCCGCCTTGCTCTCCACCGTGCCACCGGCCGCCCGCCCCGCCCCCCGCCATGACAACGCTGTCCCGCCGCCACCACCCCGTCCCCTCGTCCCCCACCACCCCGCCGTTGCGCTGCACAACTCATCGTGTCCGGCCTGCCGGCGTCCCTCTCGGTCCGGACAGTATAAGACCTTCCTCTACCAATTTATTTTCATGTAGATTTGTTCTAGTGTTCATATTATTGTGATGAAATGCACACATTATGTGTACCTGTGAATTTATGAAATGTATTATATGTGTGCAAATGTGTTTAATGTATATTTATATATATGTGATAATTGTGAATTGATCGACTTTTTCGGTGTGTGCTTGTTTTACACATATGTGATATATGTGATATTACACGTTGCTCTCGGCAAGTGTCTCGCACTATGTTTCATTTTTGCAGGGAATGTCTACAGAGTTGCCAATGTTCTGGCGAAACGTAGATTTAGTTCCGTTTCGTCAAATTTCTAGCACTCAATATATATGTCCAGTTTTTAGCAAAGCTCATACCGATTTTTTATGCTGGTTTTAATTATATGAACTGAGCATAAAATGGAAGAGTGCCCCTACTGTTTCCACACTAGGGGAATGTGCGACGATCCTCACCTTGACAACAATAATGGCTTCTCCCTCACACTTCAAAGTGACTACAAATATTATACGATAATAATCTGTGCTTCAAAGTGTAATTTCTGTTTTCCACATTTTGACTAGTGTATCCCTTGCCATGCAAGACCTTTTGTCCAAGACGGAGTTGGTCCAAATGATGCACCATATATACCGCACCTGCCACTAGTGCACACATTGAACAAGAACAACATTTCTAGAAAATGCATGGTATGATTTTGATCGCTTTCATATACACATTCTTCTTTCAACTCATAGTATGTATGTGTTACTATATATATTGCTTACTATGTTACTATCAAGTTCAAGAACAGAAGCTCCCTAGATGTGTTGTGCCTCACATGATGGATGACTATCACGACGAGATGCATGGCTCGAAATTAATGAATGGAGCCAACTACTGAGAGATTGCGAGTTCAAGATTGGAGATCGGTGTGTATCTCTGTCCTACACCATGGACATGCAAGGGTTTCCTATTCTTCAAAATTTCCCTAAAGTAAAGGAGTACCGTGTTAGTAGTAACGATGGTTGAATGAACAAGATGTAATATGCACGCATGGTTTAGTTTAGCGAATTAGTGATCATGACCAATAGAACTACCTATATAGTGTGTGGTTAATATATGTACGCATGTGAATAAACGATGTGTGTGTATATTAATGCAAATATCTTGTCGAAATCAATGTGGGACAAAAACATGTTTATATAAATTCGTAATAAATGACGATGCCGTGGCAGCGATTTTCTGCTGCCCTGGCAGCATTTTTTTACAGCTTTCAAAAACCTAGTACTGGCGTCGGACAATGCGCGATGCCAGAGAAGATTTATCTTATTACTGTCGTTACACTGTGTCACACGCCATAGCTATTGTTGATAATGCCGTCGTGTGGTTAAATCCAACGCCATTATTATACAGAATAGTGCTGACGTAGGCTCCAACGCCACCACTATTTTTTAACACTGGCGTCATATTGGTGGCGTGGGGCTCCTACGCCAGCAAGGCTGTTTTTGGCACGCCATAGCTAGGCTTTTCTACACTAGTGATAACTTATCCCGTGTGGCGGTTAGTGCGAAAAGGCCAGCGGACAGCTCAGATCAAATACCCAATCTCGTTAAGCGTATTATTTTGAAGTAACCGCGGACACCGACCAGGGATCAGGCCCACCTCTCCCCTAGGTGGTCTCAACCTGCCCTATCGCTCCGCCACAAAGAATCACTCAGGGGGGCGTCGGGAGAAATGTCCTTTCAGCCCCCAGTCCGTGAATCACTCGCGGGTACTCTCCGAGCCGACCCGACTTTATATCATATAACATGTATAGTATGTATGTATGTATATTCGTGATCACCACCCGAAGGGATCACGGCCCGATAGTATAGCATGGCATACAGACAAGAATGTAAGGCCACTGATGGAATACTAGCATACCTATACTAAGCATATATGATAACAAGTATCAACAGTAGTAGCAAGGACGGGCTATGCAGCAGTATAGGATCAAACGATAAGGCAGCAACAGTAACACTACTCTAATGCAAGTAGTAGAGGGAAAGGATAGGCGGTATCGGAATGATCAAGGGGATTTTGCTTGCCTGAAAGCTCTGCGGAGAAGGACGGGTCGTCGTCGACGTAGTCGTACTGGGTGTCACCGGCAGTCTCGGGGTCTACCGAAAGAATAGGAAAGAGGGGAAAACAGATAAATAACGGAACAAACAAATGCAGCACAATGCATGTCATGGCAGTATGTGGTGATGATATGCTCTAACACATCCCTAGGTATTTTAAAAGAAGAGGGCCAGGTGTTTTTCGGTATTTTGGTCAAGGGGCAATATGTCGATGTTCGCTATGTTATAGGGGTGTGGCACGTATGTGGATAGCATAATCAGATTCGTTATATTTTTCTGAGCAACTTTCATACATAAATTATTTTAATCCAAGTTACGGTTTAATTTATATGATTTTTTGAAGTTTAAATGATTTTCTAATTTTACTGGATTTAATTTAATTCAAATTTATAGTAATATTAAATTGCTATGGGTACACAGAAAGTATACCCAGCAATATGCAACAGAGGCTGACAAGGGGGCCCAGTTGGCTAGGTCAACTGCCCAGTCAGCAGAGGCTAACTGGTGGGGCCAGGGGGCTGAGGCAGCAGCCCACAGCTTGACTGTTGACGGGTCAAACCTGACCAGTGGGTCCCACTGGTCAATGAGACATTGAATAAATAGGTTTTATTTAAACCTAATTAGTCTAATTAAGCTGTGGGGCCGATCTGTCAGTGACTTAGTTAATTAACAGAATTAATTTTAAACTAACCTAAATATCTACAGGGGGCCCACGTGTCAGGGGGTGTTAGTGGGGTGGTTAGCGGGGCTAATTGACGTAGGGGACCCACGCGGCAACGACCCAGCCTTGTTTAAACACAGTGGTGCGCGGGCGGCAGCAGCAATCGCGGCGAAGGGCACTGGAGGTTGCCGGAAATTGTCTACAGGCCACGGCTAGGAGTGGAGCTGGGCCAACGAAGAGGGGGAGAGGAAGGGGCTCACGTTGAGCCTGTAGTTGAGCAAAGCGGGCTCGGGGAGGGCTCGGCGGCGACGGGTTCTGGCGATGGTGACGGCGATGCAGAGGAGGAAGACAGCTCAGTCTCGACGCGATGGTGGCTCCTGGGTCATGCTGGTGGTCGGGGTCGAAGCAGTGGACGTCGTGATGGAAATATGCCCTAGAGGCAATAATAAAAAATTTATTATATTTCCTTATTCATGATAAAGGTTTATTATTCAAGCTAGAATTGTATTGATTGGGAACTTAAATACATGTGTGGATACATAAACAAATACCGTGTCCCTAGTGAGCCTCTACAAGACTAGCTCGTTGATCAAAGATGGTTAAGGTTTCCTAACAATGGACATGTGTTGTCACTTAATAACGAGATCACATCATTAGGAGAATCATGTGATGGACAAGACCCATTCATTAGCTTACCATATGATCGTTCAGTTTATTGCTACTTCTTTCTTAATGTCAAATAGATATTCCTTCGACCATGAGATCATGCAATTCTCGGATACCGGAGGAATACCTTTTGTGCTATCAAACGTCACAAAGTAACTGGGTGATCATAAAGATACTCTACAGGTATCTCCGAAGGTGTCTGTTGAGTGGGCATTGATCGAGATTGGGATTTTTCACTCCGTGTATCAGAGAGGTATCTCTGGGCCCTCTCGGTAATACACATCACAAGAAGCTTGCAAGCAAAGTAACTAAGGAGTTAGTTACGAGATAGTGTATTACGGAACGAGTAAATAGAGTTGCCGATAACGAGATTGAACTAGGTATGAAGATACCGACGATCGGATCTCGGGAAAGTAACATACCGACAGACAAAGGGAATTGCCTATGTTGTCATAAAGGTTCGACTGATAAAGATCTTTGTAGAATATGTAGGAACCAATATGGGCATCCAGGTCCCGCTATTGGTTATTGACCGGAGAGGCGTCTCGGTCATGTCTACATCATTCTCGAACCCGTAGGGTCCGCACGCTTAACGTTCACTGCCGATATAGTATTATATGAGTTATGTGAGTTGGTGACCGAATGTTGTTCGGAGTACCGGATGAGATCACGGACATGACTAGGAGCTCCGGAATGGTCCGGAGGTAAAGATTGATAAATAGGACGATGCTATTTGGTCACCGGAAAGGTTTCGGAATGTATCGGGTAGTCATCAGATCACCGGAAGGGGTTCCGGGAGACCTATGGGGAGTATATGGGCCTAATGGGCCAAGGGGAGGAACACACCAGCCCACAAGGGGCTGGCGTGCCCTCTCCCTGGCCGCCGGCCCTATAGGGAAGGAAAGGGGGGCGCCTAAGTCAAGGGAGCTGCCGGCCCCCCTCGTGCCTTCTCCTCCACCCCCTCCTAGGAAGGAAAGGGGGGCGCCTAGGGCAGGCGCCCTAGGGTTGGCCGCCGGCTCCCTTGGGGCGCCCTAGGCTGCCTCCCCTCCTCCCCCCCCCCCACCTATATATATGTGTGAGGAGGGAGAGGGGCAAAACACACCATGATTCCCTAGCCGTGTGCGGCGCCCCTCTCCCTCTATTTCATCCTCGGTCGTATTTTCGTAGTACTCGGCGAAGCCCTGCGGAGATAGTTGCATCACCACCATCACCACGCAGTCGTGCTGCGGGAACTCATCTACTACTTCGCCTGTCTTGCTGGATTAAGAAGGCGAGGACGTCATCGAGCTGAACGTGTGCTAAATGCAGAGGTGCCGTACGTTCGGTACTTGATCGGGCGGATCATGAAGGTGTACGACTACATCAACCGCGTTGATAAACGCTTCCGCTTAACGGTCTACGAGGGTACGTAGACACACTCTTCCCTCTCGTAGCTATGCATCTCCATGGATAGATCTTGCGTGTGCGTAGAATTTTTTTTGTTTTCCATGCAACGTTCCCCAACAGTGGCATCATGAGCCAGGTCTATGCGTAGATGATATGCACGAGTAGAACACAAAGAAGTTGTGGGCGGTGATGGTAATACTGCTTACCACTAACGTCTTATTTTGATTCGGCGGTATTGTGGGATGAAGTAGCCCGGACCAACCTTACATGTCCACGCACGTGAGACTGGTTCCACCGACTGACATGCAACTTGTTTTGCATAAAGGTGGCTGGCGGGTGTCTGTTTCTCCTACTTTAGTTGACTAGAATTTGACTACGGTCGGTCCTTGAAGAAGGTTAAAACAGCAAACATGATAATCACCTTTGTGGTTTTGTGTAGGTAAGAATGGTTCTTGCTAGTTGCCCGTAGCAGCCACGTAAAACTTGCAACAACAAAGTAGAGGACGTCTAACTTGTTTTTGCAGGGTAAGTTGTGATGTGATATGGTCAAGATGTGATGTGATATACGTTGTTGTATGAGATGATCATGTTTTGTAATATCAATAACCGGCAGGAGCCTTAGGGTTGTCTCTTAATTATTGTATGAAATGCAAGCGCCATGTAATTGCTTTACTTTATTGCTATGCGTTAGCAATAGTTGTAGAAGCAATAGTTGGCGAGACGACCCCGACGCAACGATGGAGATCAAGGTGTCGAGCCGGTGATGATGGAGATCATGACGATGCTTTGGAGATGGAGATCAAAAGCACAAGATGATGATGGCCATATCATGTCACATATTTTGATTGCATGTGATATTTATCCTTTATGCATCTTATTTTGCTTAGAACGACGGTAGCATTATAAGATGAACGCTTCACTAAATTTCAATATAAAAGTGTTCTCCCCGAGTATGCACAGTTGCTAAAGTTCGTCGTTTCGAAGCACCTCGTGATGATCGGGTGTGATAGACTCTACGTTCACATACAATGGGTGTAAGCCAGTTTTGAACAAGAAGAATACTTGGGTTAAACTTGATGAGCCTAGCATGTACAGACATGGTCTCGGAACACCGGAGACCGAAAGGTCGAACGTGAGTCATATAGTAGATATGATAAACATAGAGATGTTCACCATTGATGACTACCCCATCTCACGTGATGATCGGACATGGGTTAGTTGATTTGGATCATGTATCACTTAGATAACTTGAGGGAAGTTAATTTAAATGGGAGTTCATTAGTAATTTGATTAATTGAACTTAATTTGTCATGAACTTAGTTCTGATAGTATTTCCATATCTATGTTGTAGATCAATGGCCCGTGCTACCGTTCCCTTGAATTTTAATGTGTTCCTAGAGAAAGCTAAGTTGAAAGATGATGGTAGCAACTACACGGACTGGGTCCGTAACTTAAGGATTATCCTCATTACTACACAGAAGAATTAGGTCCTTGATGTACCGCTAGGTAACCCACCCGTTCCCACTAATCTAGATGTTGTCAACGCCTGGAAAACGCGGAATGATGATTACTCAATAGTTTAGTGTGCCATGCTTTATGGCTTAGAACCGGGACTTCAAAGATGTTTTGAACGCCACGGAGCATATGAGATGTTCCAAGAGCTAAAGTTAATATTTAAAGCTAATGCCCGGGTTGAGAGATATGAAGTCTCCAACAAGTTCTATAGCTGCAAGATGGAGGAGAACAGTTCTGTCAGTGAACACATACTCAAAATGTCTGGGTATCATAACCACTTGACTCAGCTGGGAATTGATCTTCCAGTTGAGAGTGTTATTGACAGAGTTCTTAAGTCACTACCACCAAGCTACAAAGGCTACGTGATGAACTATAATATGCAAGGGATGACAAAAATGATTCCTGAGCTCTTCGCAATGCTTAAGGCCACGCAGGTAGAAATCAAGAAGGAGCATCAAGTGTTGATGGTTAACAAGACCACTAGTTTCAAGAAAAAGGACAAGGGAAAGAAAGGGAACTTAAAAAAGAATGGCAAGCAAGTTGCCTCTCCCGTGAAGAAACCCTAAGCTGGACCCAAGCCTGAAACTGAGTGCTTCTACTGCAAAGGGAATGGTCACTGGAAGCGGAACTGCCCCAAATACTTGGTGGATAAGAAGGATGGCAAAGTGAACAAAGGTATATTTGATATACATGTTATTGATGTGTTCCTTACTAATGCTCATAGTAGCGTCTAGGTATTTGATACTGGTTCGGTTGCTCATATTTGTAACTCAAAACAGGAGCTACGGAATAAACGAAGATTGGCTAAGGACGAGGTGACGATGCGCGCCGGGAATGGTTCCAAGGTCGATGTGATCGCCGTCGGCACGCTACCTCTACATCTACCTTCGGGATTGGTTTTAGACCTCAATAATTGTTATTTGGTGGCAGTGTTGAGCATGAACAATATATCTGGATCTTGTTTATTGCGAGACAGTTATTCATTTAAATCAGAGAATAATGGTTGTTCTATTTATATGAGTAATATCTTTTATGGTCATGCAGCTTTGATGAACGGTCTATTCTTGTTGAATCTCGATCGTAGTGATACACATATCCATAATATTGATGCCAAAAGATGCAAAGTTGATAATGATAGTGCAACATACTTGTGGCACTACCGTTTATGTCATATTGGTGTAAAACGCATGAAGAAACTCCATGCGGATGGACTTTTGGAATCACTTGATTATGAATCATTTGATACTTGTGAACCATGACTCATGGGCAAGATGACTAAAACTCCGTTCTCTAGAACAATGGAGCGAGCTAATGACTTATTGTAAATAATACATACCGATGTATGCGGTCCGATGAGTGTTGAAGCACGCGGCGGGTATCGTTATTTTTTGACCTTCACAGATGATTTGAGTAGGTATGGATATATCTACTTGATGAAACACAAGTCTGAAACATTTGCAAAGTTCAAGAAATTTCAGAGTGAAGTGGAGAATCATCGTAACAAGAAAATAAAGTTTCTACAATCTGATCGCGGAGGCGAATATTTGAGTTATGAGTTTGGCCTTCATTTAAAATAATGTGCAATTGTTTCAAAACTCACGCCACCTGTAACACCACAGCGTAATGGTGTGTCCGAACGTCGTAACCGTACTTTATTAGATATGGTGCGTTCTATGATGTCTCTTACCAATTTGCCTTTATCATTTTGGGGTTATGCATTAGAGATAGCCGCATTCATGTTAAATAGGGCACCGTCTAAATCCGTTGAGACGACACCGTGTGAACTATGGTTTGGCAAGAAACCTAAGCTGTCGTTTCTTAAAGTTTGGGGATGCGACGCTTATGTCAAAAGGCTTTGGCCTGATAAGCTCGAACCCAAATTGGAGAAGTGCATCTTCATAGGATACCCTAAAGAAACTATTGGGTACACCTTCTACCACAGATCCGAAGGCAAGATCTTTGTTGCTAAAAATGGGTCTTTTCTAGAGAAGGAGTTTCTCTCGAAAGAAGTGAGTGGGAGGAAATTAGAACTTGATGAGGTAATTGTACCTTCTCTTGAATTGGAAAGTAGCACATCAGAGAAAACCGTTCCCGTGATGCCTACACCAACTAGAGAGGAAGCTAATGATGATGATCATGAAACTTCGAATCAAGTTACTACTGAACTTCGTTGGTTGACCAGAACATGTTCCGCACCAGAGTGGTACAGTAATCCTGTCCTGGAAGTCATGTTGTTAGACAACGGCGAACCTACGAACTATGAAGAAGCTATGATGAGACCAGATTCCGACAAATGGCTTGAGGCCATGAAATCTGAGATAGGATCCATGTATGAGAACAAAGTATGGACTTTGGTGGACTTGACTGATGATCGGCAGGCCGTTGAAAATAAATGCATCTTCAAGAGGAAGACGGACGCTGATGGTAATATCATTGTCTATAAAGCTCGACTTGATGCGAAAGGTTTTCGACAAGTTCAAGGAGTTGACTACGATGAGACTTTCTCACCCGTAGCGATGCTTAAGTCTGTCCGAATCATGTTAGCAATTGCCACATTTTATGATTATGAAATCTGGCAAATGGATGTCAAAACTGCATTCCATAACGGGTTTCTTAAAGAAGAGTTGTATAATATGCAATCAGAAGGTTTTGTCGATCCTAAAGGTGCTAACAAAGTGTGCAAGCTCCAGCGATCCATCTATGGACTGGTGCAAGCATCTCGGAGTCTGAATATACGTTTTGATAATGTGATCAAAGCATATGGTTTTATACAGACTTATGGTGAAGCATTTATTTACAAGGAAGTGAGTGGGAGCTCTATAGCATTTATGATATTATATGTGGATGACATATTGTTGATTGGAAATGATAAAGAATTTCTGGATAGCATAAAAGGATACTTGAATAAGAGTTTTTCAATGAAAGACCTTGGTGAAGCTGCTTATATATTGGGCATCAAGATCTATAGGGATAGATCGAGACGCTTAATAGGACTTTCACAAAGCACATACCTTGACAAAGTTCTGAAGAAATTCAAAATGGACCAATCAAAGAAAGGGTTCTTGCGTGTGTTGTAAGGTGTGAAATTGAGTCAGACTCAAAGTCCGACCACTATAGAAGATAGAGAGAAAATGAAAGTCATTCCCTATGCCTCAGCCATAGGTTCTATTATGTATGTCATGTTGTGTACCAGACCTGATGTGTGCCTTGCCATAAGTTTGGCAAGGGGTACAATAGTAATCCAGGAGTAGATCACTGGACAACGGTCAAAATTATCCTTAGAGGACTAAGGAAATGTTTCTCGGTTATGGAGGTGATAAAGAGTTCGTAGTAAAGGGTTACATCGATGCAAGTTTTGACACCGATCCGGATGACTCTGAGTCTCGATCTGGATATGTATTGAACGTGGGAGAAATTAGCTACAGTAGCTCCATGCAGAGCATTGTAGACATAGAAATTTGCAAAATACTTACGGATCTGAATATAGTAGGCCCATTGACTAAAAACCTCTCTCACAAGCAAAACATGATCACACCTTAGTGAACTCTTTGGGTGTTAATCACATGGTGATGTGAACTAGATAATTGACTCTAGTGAACTCTTTGGGTGTTCATCACAAGGCGATGTGAACTAGATTATTGACTCTAGTGCAAGTGGGAGACTGATGGAAATATGCCCTAGAGGAAATAATAAAGTTGTTATTATTATATTTCCTTATTCATGATAAAGATTTATTATTCATGCTAGAATTGTATTGATCGGAAACTTAAATACATGTGTGGATATATAAACAAATACCATGTCCCTAGTGAGCCTCTACTAGACTAGCTCGTTGATCAAAGATGGTTAAGGTTTCCTAACCATGGACATGTGTTGTCACTTGATAACGAGATCACATCATTAGGAGAATGATGTGATGGACAAGACCCATTCGTTAGCTTAGCATATGATAGTTCAGTTTATTGCTACTACTTTCTTAATGTCAAATACATATTCCTTCAACCATGAGATCATCCAACTCCCGGATACCAGAGGGATACCTTATGTGCTATCAAACATCACAATCTAACTGGGTGATCATAAATATGCTCTACAGGTATCTCCGAAGGTGTCTGTTGAGTTGGCATTGATTGAGATTGGGATTTGTCACTCTGTGTATTGGAGAGGTATCGCTCGGCCCTCTCAGTAATACACATCACAAGAAGCTTACAAGAAAAGTGACTAAGGAGTTAGTTACGAGATGATGTATTACGAAATGAGTAAAGAGACTTGCTGATAACGAGATTGAACTAGGTATCAAGATACCAACGATCGAATCTCGGGCAAGTAACATACCGACAGATAAAGGGAATTACGTATGTTGTCATAAAGGTTCGACCGATAAAGATCTTCGTAGAATATGTAGGAACCAATATGGGCATCCAGGTCCCTCTATTGGTTATTGATCGGAGAGGCGTCTCGGTCATGTCTACATCATGCTCGAACCCGTAGGGTCCACACGCTTAACGTCCGTTGACGATATAGTATTATATGAGTTATGTGAGTTGGTGACCGAATGTTGTTCGGAGTCCCGGATGAGATCATGGACATGACGAGGATCTCTGGAATGGTCCGGATGTAAAGATTGATATATAGGATGATGCTATTTGGTCACCGCAAAGGTATCGAAATGTATCGGGTAGTCATCGGATCACCGGAAGGGGTTCCGGGAGACCTACGGGGAGTATATGGGCCTAATGGGCCAAGCGGAGGAACACACCAGCCCACAAGGGGCTGGTGCGCCCTCTTCCTGGCCGCCGGCCCTATAGGGAAGGAAAGGGGGGCGCCTAAGACAAGGGAGCCGCCGGCCCCCCTCCTGCCTTCTCCTCCACCCCCTAGGAAGGAAAGGGGGCGCCTAGGCCAGGCGCCCTAGGGCTGGCCACCGGCCCCCTTGGGGCGCCCTAGGCTGCCTCCCCTCCTCCCCCCTCACCTATATATATATGTATGAGGAGGGAGAGGGGCAAAACACACCACGATTCCTAGCCATGTGCGGCGCCCCTCTCCCTCTAGTTCATCTTCGGTCTTATTTTTGTAGTGCTCGGCGAAGCCCTGCGGAGATAGTTGCATCACCACCGTCACCACGCCTTCGTGCTGCCGGAACTCATCTACTACTTTGCCCGTCTTGTTGGATCAAGAAGGCGACGACGTCATCGAGCTGAACGTGTACTGACCGTGGAGGTGTCGTACGTTCGGTACTTGATCGGGCGGATCATGAAGGTGTACGACTACATCAAACACGTTGATAAACGCTTCAGCTTAACGGTCTACGAGGGTACATAGACACACTCTCCCCTCTCGTAGCTATGCATCTCCATGGATAGATCTTGCGGGTGCGTAGAAAAAATTTTGTTTTCCATGCAACGTTCCCCAACACGTCGGCGGTGCAGCTGGACACGTGACACGTCGAGGGGAGGCCGGTGGCTACGCGACCGAGCGAGCGGAGGCGACGCCAGTGGCGGCCATGGCGAAGAGCAAGAGAGCGGCGCGGGGGGGAAGAAGAACTGGGGCGAGAAGGGGAAGTGAGGGCGAGCTAGGGTTTCGGGGGAGGGAGAGGGTGCTTGGGGCGACTAGTAGGGGGTCGCCGGATGACCGGCAAGTTGCCATCCGCGGCCACGAAAGCGGTGCGTGGGGCCACCGAGCTAAGAGTGAACAGGGGAAGGGGATGAGGGCTTAGGTGGGCTGGGCCGGCACTGTTGTCGCGGCTGGGCCGTGGCACAGTGCCACTTTTCTTTTTCTTTTTCTTTTCTCAGGTTATATGAAATGTGGCATATAAATATCAGGTAACATTTTGAACTAGCTCACAAAGTTTCAATTTATTTTGAATAGTTTGCATATTTATTTAACTTAAATTGGCTTAATTAAAAGCTTATGGGTCAGTTATAAATAGCTTAGAGGCATTTTAATATTTTTCAAAATATTGATTCTTACATGACAATTAGCTAGTGAATATTTGCAACCCAACCTACATTTTTATTTTACCTTTTGAAAATTTAATTATTCAACTTGCATTTGAATTTGAATTTGAATTGGTTTTCAACTAAGAGGCAATTTAGCTTAACCAAAGGAGGTGACATGGCATCATTAGTCAGAGTTTACTATAGCTTAATTACAGGGGTGTCACAAAAATCATCACCAGGTGCCTTACTAACACGCTCAAAGAGCACTTACCAGAATATATTCATGAAACTCATAAAGTTTCTATCCAAGGTCATAAAATTTCTAATAGGGATAATTGGTTTTATACCCTTAGTTGTGTCCCCCTCGTCAGGATTGCCCCTAGTTTCTAAAAACACATGGTCTTGCCCAACCCACTTTGGCGTCTTGTGCTTTTGCCCTTTGATCGTTTGACTGTCACTTTGAAAACTTCATAACTAATTCATACTAAATCAGAAAAATGCAAATGATATACCAAAATGTTCGGAAAAACATCACATGTATGTCAACGTCACTTGTATTCATGACAAACGTGTTGGTAACTGCCCATCCGAGTTTTAGCTCTTATGATACCACCATGAACAGTAAAATCTAAAAAAAATCAAAAAAAGTTGGTGGAAAAGAATGACAAATGTTTTAAGTGCTTGCCAAGTTTCATCAGGGAGTGACATTCATGGAAGTCGTGGCCAAAAAAACAATCTATTTTCAAGTGTTGATTATTATTTTTGCCACGACTTCCACGAATGTCATTCCCTAATGAAACTTGGCAAGCACTTAAAACATTTGTCATTCTTTGCCACCAACTTTTTTTGAATTTTTTTTATTTTTTTTTAGATTTTACTGTTCATGGTGGTATCATAAGAGCTAAAACTCAGATGGGCATGTACCAACACTTTTGTCATGAATGCAAGTGACATTGACATATAGGTGATGTTTTTCTGAACATTTTGGTATCTTATTTGCATTTTTCTCATTTAGTATGAATTGGTTATGAAGTTTTCAAAGTGACGGTCAAAGGGCAAATGCACAAGATGCCAAAGTGAGTTGGGCAAGACCACGTGTTTTCAGAAACTAGGGGCAATCCTGACGAGGGGGACACAACTAAGGGTATAAAACCAATTATCCCTTTCTAATAATATCACTCTTTTCTTGGAAATCACTCCTCCCAACATTCATCTCGGAATCATAAAGCTTTTATGTTGAAAGAAGACTTGGACAAAGCTTTTGATAAAATTGAATGGGGATTTTTTTTGTAGCCTTGGTACGTAAAGGGTTGCATGGTCATTCCATAAAATTTATCTATGAGTGCATTTGCTTTGCTTATTTTCTTCTCAACATTAATAGAAATCCTTTCGGGGTCTGTAGAGCATCTCAAGGTACACAGCAGGCTTTCCCTTTAATAGGTTTTTATCCTTGCATTTAATATATTGTTGCACTATTACGCCTCAAGATTAAATAATCCATTGGGTAAAACTTCCTAGCTCCCTTAATTGGTAGCCAATTGCCAAGCCCCAAGGGAATGCGTTTGTAGCAAGCGACAACTTTCCCTCAATACGAGAAACGGAGGTATCAATCCATTGAGATAACAACCCGAGCCTTTGTTAAGGAGAATTGTGATATAATTAAAAGAGTACTTGTGTCCCCAACACTTCCACTGAGGTTTCAATCTCACTAGTTTTGCTTTGTTCAATATGTAATGAGTAGGCAATGTGGCATGAAGTATTTTTGTATCCACAGAACAAATAATAGCAAGAAATAAAAGTGCACATGCAGGTGATTTGGAGAGCATCTCTCATGAAAGCAGTTACACATAGATTTAATCATAGGCATGTGTAATTTATCAATCAAGAAATCATGGATAACCACATCATAGGTCGGGATCATGTATATAGGAAACACAACCATAAATCCCCTAGATTGACACATGCCAAACCTACGGGCTAATGAAGTAGCCAAGGCAATTGAAACCCTCGTATGCACCCATGGTACAAAGTAAAACAAGAGCATTGCATAGAGCATGATAAAATAGAGTTTAAAGCAATTCCTCTTACCACCCACTTTATGGATGATAACAAGTTATGCAACTTTTTATATCGCGGCACATCCTTGTAAGCTTTTCCTTTCTTACTGTCACTAGTAGTTTTTCACAGATAAGGATATGAGCACCACTTTCACTATTATCCATTCATCTAAATTGACCAACGATTAGACTAATGAAGCACAATATACAAAAAAAAATATCCATACAACCATGATGATATGAACATAAACTAATAATTCATTCACATAAAAAGGTTCACGATAACCCACAAGTATAGGGGATCGTTTGTAGCCTTTTTCGATAAATAAGAGTGTCGGACCCAATGAGGAGCTAAAGGTAGAACAAATATTCCCTCAAGTTCTATCGACCACCGATACAACTCTACGCACACTTGACGTTTGCTTTACCTAAAACAAGTATGAAACTATTTTTCAAGAATAAAACTATGAGAACTTTGCGAGAATAAAACTCTGAATAAATTGCAAGGTAATAAAAGTAGATAGCTTTTGTCAACAAGAAAGTCATTTGTCCCTAGGTGATCGATAACTAAACCGGTGATCATTGTTGCAATTTTATATGAGGGAGAGGCATGAGCTAACATACTTTCTCTACTTGGATCATATGCACTTATGATTGGAACTTTAGCAAGCATCCGCAACTACTAAAGATCATTAAGGTCGTAAAACCCAACCATAGCATTAAGTATCAAGTCCTCTTTATCCCATACGCAATGACCCCCAAACTCGGGTATGTGCTTCTGTCTCTCACGCCACCCACCATAAGCAAACCATGAACGTATTGCAACAACCTACAGCGGGGATCCCTCCATTTGCACGACATGGAAGGCACCATAGGACAGCAACAAAATAAAATATACAACTCAAAACGATCATGATCATCTATCAACCCATAGGACAAAACGGATCTATTCAAACATCATAAGATAGCCATAGATCATTGGGGAATAATATATAGCATTGAGCACCATGTTTAAATAGAGATTGCAGCGGGGAGAAGAGGTGTTACACCGCTGAATAGAGGGGGGACAGTTGGTGTTGACGGCGGTGAAGTTGTTGGTGTAGATCTTCGTCACAATGATTGCCCCGGCGGCGCTCCGGCGCCACCGGGAGAGAGGGAGAGAGAGGCCCCCTCCTTCTTCTTCTTCCTTGGCCTCCCCCTATATGGGAGGAGAGTTCCCCCTATGGTCCATGGCCTCCATGGCGGCGGAGGGGCGGGAGCCCCTCCTAGATTGGATCTATCCCTCTGTTCTCTTCTGTTTCATGTTCCTGATTTCTGGCCCTTCACCGTTTCTTAAATTCCTATAGATCCATAACTCCGATCGGGCTGAAATTTTTACACGATTTTTTTCATAAATTATCTTTCTTGCACCCGAAGAAGGGAACCAACCGACTTACGGGGAGGGCAGAAGACACCTGGGCGTGCCAGGGGGTGCCCGGTGCGCCCTGGTGGGTTGTGGAGGCCGTGGGCCTCCGTTTGCATTGATTCCACCTCCCAAAAATCACATATATTCCAAAATAATTCTTTGTAAATTTTTATTGCATTTGGACTTCATTTGATATGTATATTCTGCGAAACAAAAACATGCAACAAATAGGAACTGGAACTGGGCACTGGATCAATAGGTTAGTCCAATAAATCATATAAAATGTTGCCAAAAACATGTGAAAGTTGTATAATATTGGCATGAAACAATCAAAAATTATAGATACGACGGAGACGTATCAGCATCCCCAAGCTTAATTCCTGCTCGTCCTTGAGTAGGTAAATGATAAAAAAGATAATTTTTTATGTGGAATGCTACCTAGCATAAACTTGATCATATGTCTAATCATGGCATGAATATTAAGACATAAGTGATTCAAAGCAATAGTCTATAATTTGACATAAAGACACCAAAACTCAGGCATCCCAACAAACAATCATGTCTTTCAAAATATCAACGCTAAAGAAAGCTATCCCTACAAAATCATATAGTCTTGCCATGCTCTGTCTTCTCGACACAAAGTATTTATCATGCACAACCCCGATGACAAGCCGAGCAATTGGTTCATACTTTTTAACGCGCTTCATCTTTTTCAACCCTCACGCAATACATGAGCGCAAGCCATGGATATAGACTATGGGTGGAATAGAGTATGATGATAGGGGTAAATATTGAGAAGACAAAAAATTAAGAATGTCTCACATCGACGGGGCTAACCAACGGGCTATGGAGATGCCCATCAATTGATATCAATGCGAGGAGCAGGGATTGCCATGCAACGAATGCACTAATAGCTATAAGTGTATGAAAGCTCAATATGAAAACTAAGTGGGTGTGCATCTAACTTTATAATGAAAAATTCCCACTAGTATACGAAAGTGACAACATAGGAGACTCTCTATATGAAAAACATGGTGCTACTTTGAAGCACAAGTGTGGAACTAGCTTGCCCCTTCTCTTCCTTCTTTCTTTCATTTTTTTTTCTTTTTTTTTCTTTTGGTCCAGAGTCTCATCCCAACTTGTGGGGGAATCATAGTCTCCATCATCCATTCCTCACTGGGACAATGCTCTAATAATGAATAATGATGATCATCACACTTCTATTTACTTACAACTCGATTCCTAGAACAAAATATGACATATGAATGCCTATGGCAGTACCAGGATGTGCAATGATCTAGCGTAACATGTATAAAAAATGATGAATGGTGGCTGAGCCACAACTACTATGTCAGCTATATGATCATGCAAAGCAATATGACAATGAATGCTCAAGTCATCAAAACAGAAGCGGTGGAAGTTGCCCGGCAATATAACTCGGAATGGCTATGGAAAGGCCATAATAGGTAGGTATGGTGGCTGTTTTGAGGAAGATATAATGAGGCTTATGTGTGATAGAGCGTATCATATCACGGGGTTTGGATGAACCGGCGAAGTTTGCACCGACTCTCGAGGTGAGAAAGGGCAATGCACGGTACCGAAGAGGCTAGCAAATTGCGGAAAGGTAAGAGTGCGTATAATCCATGGATTCACATTAGTCATAAAGAACTCATATACTTATTGCAAAAGTTTATTAGCCCTCGAAGCAAAGTACTACTACGCATGCCCCTAGGGGGATAGATTGGTAGGAAAAGACCATCGCTCGTCCCCGACCGCCACTCATAAGGAAGATAATCAATAATAAAGCATGCTCCAACTTCATAGCATAACGAGAGACTATACATGCATGCTTCGGGAATCACAAACCTTAATACCAATATTCTTACTAACCACAACCGTTTACTAGTACCTCCCACATAATATCATCTCTATATCGCAAAACTATTGCAAGGAATCAAACATATCATATTCAGTGATCCACAAGTTTTATGTAGGATTTTATGACTAACCATGCAAATGACCAATTCCTGTTGACTCTCTAAATAGATATAAGTGAAGCAAGAGAGTTTAGTTCTTTCTACAAAATACCATGCTCTAACAAGTGTAAGTGAAGCAAAAGAGCATTCTACAAATAATGGTTTTCCATGTGAAGAGAAACAGGCAATCCAAACTTCAAATGATATAAGTGAAGCACATGAAGCATTCCATACAGCCATACTCAAAAGATATAAGTGAAGTGCAATGAGCATTCTATAAATCAACCATGGACTATCTCATACCAGCATGGTGCATAAAAGAAAAGTGAAAACTAAACACAAAAGACGCTCCAAGATTTACACATATCACATGAACGAAACGAAAACATACCGATACTTGTTGAAGAAAGATGGGATGCCTTCCGGGGCATCCCCAAGCTTAGTCGCTTGAGTCTCCTTGGATATTTACTTGGGGTGCCTTGGGCATCCCCAAGCTTGAGATCTTGCCTCTCCTCCTTCTCCTCATATTGAGACCTCCTCTATCTTTGAACACTTCATCCACACAAAACATAACAGAAAACTGGTGAGATCCGTTAGTATAATAAAGAAAATCACTACTTTAAGTACTGTTGCAAACCCATTCATATTTTATTTTTTCATTATCTCTGCTGTATTATAACTTCTCCATAGCTTATACCACCGATAAAATCGATAGTTTCATCAAAACAAGCAAAACAATGCATCAAAAACAGAATATGTCTTAAACAGGACAGTCTGTAGTAATCTGAACTTTAACCATACTTATGTACTCCAAAAATTCTGAAAAAATAGGAAAAAGAATAGTGACGTTCCAGTAAACAGGACAGTCTGACGTTCCAGTAAAAAAATAGTGACGTTCCAGTAAAAAAAATAGGAAAAAAATAGGAAAAAATAGGAAAAAAAAACAGGACAGTCTGACGTTCCAGTAAAAAATGTAAAATCACGCACTACAGCCAAAGTTACTATTTTTGCACCTCACATACCAACAAGCAATCTAATCATCCTAAAGGCAAATCTTGGCACATTATTTTTATAATACAATGGATTTGTACAAGGGGATAATTATTTTTGTTGAAAAGTTTCTGTAATCAAGATTCACAAAGTTTCCATGGGCATGAACAAAGTTCAAGGCTAGCTCCCACTTCCACGGTGCTCGTCTTTCTCACTTTCACTTTTCTTTTTGTGAAGTTTTAAGTTCCCCTCTATATTTTTTTGTTTTTAAACTTTATAAAAGCACTCAACAGAATAAAATGACTTCCTAAAACTTCTGGGTTGTCTCCCTGGCAGCGCTTTCTTTAAAGCCATTAAGCTAGGCATAAAGTGCTCAAGTAATGGATCCACCCGGATCCCAAGGTATATCAAAGCCAATTTTAATTAACAATGATTTGGCATTTAGTAGTGAGCACAAAGCAACATATATCATGCAATGACGAAGTCTAACTCTCTTCCTACACATCAGCATGTCATACAAGAACAATTTATGCACATCAAGTAAAGGCCAATACATAGCATAAGCAGTTTCTTTCAATTTTATCGTGTTGGAAACATAGAGAGGTGGAGATATAGTTCCTCTCTCATAATAATTGCAAGTAGGAGCAGCAAGCACATGCGTATTATATTCATCAAAATCATCATGTGCAACGGTAAAAGGCAACCCATCAATATAATCCTTAATAAGAGCAAACTTCTCCGATATAGTGTAGTTTGGAGAATTCAAAAAGATAATAGGACTATCATGTGTGGGTGCCACAGTTCAAGAATTCACCCGATCAATCAGTTAACGGGCCAGTTGATCGCTACTCATAGCATGGCAGAATCGAATAGCACTTATTCGTCGGGTTAACTTGTCAGGCCGATTAATTGGCCGGTTAGACAGATGATTCAGTTGTTAGGCCGATTAATCCCCGCTGGCCCATTAACGGGTGGGCAAACAAAGCCCAATTTTTTGGCCCGTAACCCCGTCCAGCCCCATCCTGCTCCTTAATAGCTAGGATTAGTACTTTTACCTCCTCTCTATGCTTTTTATATGTGTACGACATCATGTTTTGGTATATTACATAGCTGGGAGAATGAGAGTATGGCATAATACATAAAAAATAGATATATGTTGGCAAATTTCTATTCAATCTACCGATTAATCCAGTTAATAGGCCGATTCACCGATTAATCGCTACTCCTACACCGACCGAACAACTACCAGTTAACGATTTCTTGAACAGTGGTGGGTGCAATAACGACAATTTCATTCTTAACATAAGGAACTATAGCAAGTTCATCTCCATAAGCATAATTCATATTGGCATCTTGGCCACAAGTATAGGAAGCATCAAGTTCATCAAAAAGGGATATTTCAAATGAATCAATGGGGTCATAGCAATTATCATAGCATTCATCCTTCGGTAAGCACAAAGGGAAATTAAACAATGTATGAGTTGGAGAGTTACTCTCATTAGAAGGTGGGCACGGGTAGCTATTCCGCTCTTCCTCCATTTATTCTTCGCTCTCCTCGTCATCCTTTTCATCCAATGAGCTCATAGTTTCATCAATTCCTTCTTCCATAGACTCCTGCAAAATATTAGTCTCTTCTTGGACAGCGGAGACTTTCTCAATAAACGCATCAATATCGGCATTGTATTTATAATTCTCATATTAATATTTAAGTATAGCAAAAATTTCAGGTCTATAAACTGAATCATCAAAAGCTTCATACTTTTCAAACAAAGATTCAATTTCATAAGCACCCTTAAAAGCAACAAATTCTTCTATTTGTTCCACATCATAGTAATCATATCTACCATTAGCATAAGAAGCTAAAGTTTCATTATCATTAAATTTGCATGAAAAGGGAAGGTGTGGAGCCTTCATCCTAGAGCAACAAGTATAATCATATCTCTGGCATAAATTCCAAGCATACCAATGCAACATATCAATTTGATCCCATAACAGTTTCCCTTTTTGTGTCAAGTGATAATCCCTAAAGTATTCACGTTGATCCAACGTGTCTCCCATTATCATGTTGAATGGGGTTTTCTCAGGATTATCAAAGTAGTGTTTAATATTTTTCACATAACGAGCATCGAGGGTTTTAGGAGGTTCCCCATCTCCATGAGTAGCAAGTACAACTAATTTTTTTGGTATTTCGTGTTCCATATCCATAACTAAAGATAGAGAACAACTTAGAACAGAAAATAAAAACTACTCAGTGATAAAGCAAACAAGCACACATGAGAATATTCACCCCACGCTATTGCTCCCCGGCAACGGCACCAGAAAAAGGTCTTGATAACCCACAAGTATAGGGGATCATTTGTAGCCTTTTTCAATAAATAAGAGTGTCGAACCCAATGAGGAGCTAAAGATAGAACAAATATTCCCTCAAGTTCTATCGACCACCGATACAACTCTGCGCACACTTGACGTTTCCTTTACCTAAAACAAGTATGAAACTATTTTTCAAGAATAAAACTACGAGTAATTTGTGAGCATAAAACTATGAATAAATTGCAAGGTAATAAAAGTAGATAGCTTTTGTCAACAAGAAAGTCATTTGTCCCTAGGTGATCGATAACTAAACCGGTGATCATTGTTGCAATTTTATATGAGGGAGAGGCATGAGCTAACATACTTTCTCTACTTGGATCATATGCACTTATGATTGGAACTTTAGCAAGCATCCGCAACTACTAACGATCATTAATGTCGTAAAACCCAACCATAGCATTAAGTATCAAGTCCTCTTTATCCCATACGCAATGACCCCCAAACTCGGGTCTGTGCTTCTGTCACTCACGCCACCCGCCATAAGTGAACCATCAATGTATTGCAACAACCTACAGCGGGGATCCCTTCGTTTGCGCGACATGGAGGGCACCATAGTGTGACGACCCCGGCTTAATCGTGCACTAACCATACACGCAAATGCACACGATCAAGCCTAAGGACTCACTTGAAGATATCACAACACAACTCTAAAACAAAAATAAAATCATACAAGCTTTATATTACAAGCCAGGGCCTCGAGGGCTCGAATACATAGCTCGATGGCATACAAGTGTCAGCGGAAGCATCAGATATCTGGGTACAGATATAGCAGAGTTACAGATAGGCCTTTAGAAAGGCGGGGCAAAATAAAATACTACGATCGAAAGGCGTAGGCCTCCTGCCTAGGACCCTCCGAATCCTACTCCTGGTCATCTGTCGGCTCCTCGTAGTAGTACTCACCGGGAGGGTAGTAGTAGTAGCCATAGTCGTCTACAGGGGCAGCTATCTACGGGGCTCCGTCATCTGCTTGCGACAAATGGATATGGGGAGAAAAAGAAAATAAAGCAAACGTGAGTACTCATCCGAAGTACTCAGCAAGCAAGGATCTACACTACATATGCAACATTTTCAAAGGAGGGCTGTATATGTGGACTGGGCTGCAGAAATTCCAGAATAGAGGAGAGAGCCTAGTCCTATCGAAGACTAGCATCTTCAAGCATCTTCATCGATCTTTCAGCATTAGAAGAGTACAGATTAACATAAAGTAAAGTAGTAGTAATGTTATCAACCTCGGCCAGAGATTCTTCCTCGACTCCCCGCGAGAAAGCAATCCCAGAGCCATACTATCCATTTCATCTCAAGTCACCAGTTCTAGTTGTACCGATCGGGATACAACTCCGAGTGTCCGTTACCGTAGGACAGGCTATCAATAGATTGTTTCTTCCCTGCAGGGGTGCACCAACTTACCCACCACGCTCGATTAACTCCGGCCGGACATACTTTACTGGGTCATGCCCAGCCTCGGCCAAACGATATGCCGCAACCCGACCAAAAACTTAACAGAGAGGTCAGCACGCCAGACTAACCTATGCCCCCAGGGGTCTTGGGCCATCGCCCCGGACGCTCCTGCACATTGCGTACACCGCTGGTGAGCAGACCTAGCAACCCCTTAATACAAGCGCGGTTGCGTTACCAGTCCAACCCAGCGTGTGCCGCTTAGTTGCTGACGTCTATTAAGCTTTGACTGAAGTATACGACGCAGAACGCCCATACTATGCCCATGTGATGGTTAGTGCTATCAGGCCAAAGGCCACTCGGATCAAATATCCAAACCGTTAGTGTGTTGGTAGTGCGGTAACGAGAAGAGACTCACGAAAGATGTGACCCCGTCACCCCATCTCGAGGACTTGCGGCAAGGGCTATGAATGCCCGGCCACACCTCGTGTTCAACTCTCGGGCACCATCCAGGTCCACCCGACTCCATATCATTTTCATCATAATCTCGTGTTAGTACCCCTTAGCGCCGACCCGTCTTTATCCAGAATAAGCAGTATCATCAGTAATGTAAAGGCATCCGTGTGGCTACCATATCAAGAAGGAATCCGAGGCATCACCCTCGTTGGATTCCCACCTGACGTATACATCAAGGTGAACTAAAGAGGCATCACCCTCGAGGTCCACACTTGAGCAGTTGCACGACGATGTCGTTGTCGGGGGTGGTGTAGGAGGAATCACCCTCGCTTACTACGACCGAATAACTAACCTACAAGGTTATCATTAGAAGTGCTGATGAGGTATCACCCTCGGCACTCAATATTAACCCAGTAGTGTCGAGCAGTTAAGGGGGAAGTGACGTGCAATGTCGGGGCCTGGTCTTCGACCCCGTTGATCGGGTCTTCGGAGCATCCAGCGGGGCAGTCGAGATATAGTGGGGTCTCTGATAGGTCTCTACCCAGCCTATACTAAAAAGTTTAGGATAACAGGTAAGTATCAACAGTAGGTTACAATTAAACAGGCTATGCAGCAGATATAGGATAACAGTAGCAGCAGCAACTTCTAATGCAAGCATAAGAGAGAGAAGAGTAGGCGATATCAGAATGCTCAAAAGGGGGGTGCTTGCCTAGTAGCTCGGCGGCAAGGGACTGGTCGTCAGGGGCGTAGTTGACCTCCGGAGCTGCGTCGGTCTCGGGAGCTACGTCGACGTCGGGGTCTACCGAGAGAGAAGAGGGGGAAGAACATATAAATGCATGGCAAACGATGTAATTTAGGGTATGCTATGCTAGGATGCAGTGCAGGGTTGCCTACAGATGCACCTAAGTCATTTTAGTTATTTTAGGATTAATGCGGTATTTATTATCCGGAGTGTGTGCACTATTCATCTACCGGATACGGACGGAAAGTTATGGGTTCTCCTACGTAGGGGGTTCCGGCATCGAAACAGACGACACGATCAGATTCGTCTCGTCGTTCTGATCAACTTTCATGTTTTAAGTTTTTTTATCCGAGCTATGGTTTAAAAGTTATTAATTTTCAAAGATTTAAATATTTTCTGGAATTTATTTATTTTATCAGAAAAGGGAATTATGATGTCAGCATGAGGCAATGCTGACATCAGCAGGTCAACTGGTCGGCTGACCAGGTCAAACCTGGACCCACATGTCAACCTCTGTTAAGACTAACAGTGTGTTAATCTAACTAACAGGGTTAATTAGGGGGTCGGCCCCATATGTCAGTGAGTAATTAGGGTTTTAATCAACTATTTAACTATTTAACTGATTTTCTATTTATTTTAAATTGTTAACTAGCTGGGTCCCACATGTCATTCACAGAGGGTGCCACGTCAGGGAGTTGACCCAGTCAACGAGTCAGCTGGGCCAACCCGTCAGTGGCACAGGCGGGCCCCACTGGTCAGGCCAACTCACCCTCGCCGGCGCCATCGCCGGAACAGGCTCCAGCGACCAAATTTGCGGCGGCCGAACGCCGGAGTTGCTCGGAATCGAGCTACGGGGCATCATTCGCAGCGCGCTTGGGCACGTTCGAGAGCTGGGAACGAGCCGCATCCAACGGCGGCAATCCCACGGGCTAAGGTGGTTGGAGCTCGCCGGAAACGAGCTCGAAGCGGCGGCCGGAGTTTGGGCCTCCTCGAAAACGCGGCTACGCGGCGCTCTCGCGCGTGCTAACTAGCTAGGGGGAAGCTGCGGCTCACCAGGAGCGCGTTGGCGCCACTGGCTCGAGCTGCAGAAGCTCGAGAGCGCGGTGGTGACGGATTCGGCGGCGGTCAGAGCACGGCCATGGCAGCAGCTCAACGGCGGCACGCAGGCGAGCAGAGGAAGGAGCAGGGAGAAGCGGAGCTCACGTAGCGGCACGCCGAAGGCCCTTGATAGCTTAGGACCAGCAGAGTCGGCGACGTGCGTCGGAGGTGCGCTGGCGATCCGAGGAAGAACAAGGGCATGATCCAGGCATTGCAGTACCCCCTGCTCGCGCTCGTTGTCGTGGATGGGGTAGTTGTGGCCGGCGAAGACGATGGGCACGTTGGCAAACCGAGGCGAGGTCGATGGCCGTGGGAATGACGGTGAACGGCGACGACCACGCTCGGTGGCGATGGGGAACGAAGGAGAGGGAGCGAGGGGAGAGGGGAGAAGTGACGAGGAGGTCCAGGGAGGCGCACGAGGTTGAGCTTATCCCCTCAGCTGCCCCTATAGTGTCGGCGGGCGCCGCACCGGCGAGCGCGCGCTCGACCACGGCGGCGCTGACACGCAAGGGAGAAGAGGGAGATGGGCTAGATGGGTCGTGGTCGGGGCACTGTGCACTTAGGCCCAGTGCACAGTGCCTCATTTTATTTTTCTTATTTTCTGTTTTGCTTTTTCTTTATTTATTTTCTATTTTGTATTAGTTAGGCCACATTAGCTCTTTTGTAAAATGTGGGACTTGGCCCAAATAATTCCATACCATATTACTTGTCACTAAAAACTGGTTTGGGTAAAGTAGAATTTTATTTGAATTTGATATTATTTTAAATGGATTAAATAATTCTGTTTTGGTGTTGTTTCATGTTGTTGGAGTCATTTAACTAATTCCATTATCATTGTTTATATTTTTATAAGTGCTTCTGGAATATTTGCTATTTAGTGAACATTTTTCCCATAGTGTTTGAGCAAATTTATTTTGCACTTTTGAATTTGAGTTGATTTTCAGAATAGAATTTGAATTGTTTTGTCTAACCACTATGACTAGGCACTGCAAATGGGATGACTTGGCATTATTAGTAGGTAACCACAGTGGCTATTACACAGGGGTGTTACAAATTCTCCTCCTCTAAAGGAAATTCTCGTCCCGAGAATTTTAGGAGGTAGAAGGAAAGAGGTCGGGATATTCTTCCCGAAAATGATCCTCGTGTTCCCAAGTGGCTTCGGTTTCAGTATGATTCGACCACTGCACTTTAAGGAACTTGGTTGTCTTCTGACGAGTTCGACGTTTAGCTTCGTCGAGGATGCGGATCGGATGCTCCTTGTAAGATAGATCATCTTGTAATTTGAGCATTTCATGGTCCACTGCTCTGTGTGGAGATTCCTTGAAGCATTTACGAAGTTGCGACACATGGAAGACATCGTGGATATGAGAGAATTGCGGTGGCAACTCCAATTTATATGCCACCTGTCCACGTCTGGCAACGATGCGAAAGGGACCAATATAGCGAGGAGCTAGCTTGCCCTTGATTCCGAAACGACGGGTGCCCTTCATAGGAGTGACACGAAGATAAGCTTGATCACCTGGTTGATAAGTCAGACCCCATCGCTTGCGATCATAATTGCTCTTCTGGCGGTCCTGGGCGGCCTTGAGATTTTCTCGGAAAATACGGACTTGTTCTTCAGCGTGTTGGATAATATCCGGACCCACAAGAGGTCGTTCCCCAGGTTCTGACCAATTCAGAGGGGTTCGACACTTATGTCCGTATAGCACTTCGAAGGGGGCCATTTTCAAACTAGCTTGATAACTGTTATTATAAGAGAATTCGGCAAACGGGAAAGATTCCTCCCACTTCTTACCGAATGATATAACACAAGCCCGAAGCATATCTTCAAGCACTTGATTGACTCGCTCAACTTGGCCTTGGGATTGTGGATGATATGCTGAACTCCAGGTAATGTGAGTTCCCATAGCTTCTTGGAAACTTTCCCAGAACTTGGATGTGAAAAGACCGCCACGGTCCGAACTGATCTCCTTCGGAATTCCGTGGAGTGAAACAATTCTGGAGATTTACAGCTCTGCTAGTTGGCTAGCGGTGATAGTCTCCTTGACAGGCAGAAAATAAGCAACCTTGGAAAGTTGGTCGACTACGACAAGAATAGCATCGTGACCTTTCTTAGACTTGGGAAGACCAGTAATGAAATCCATCTGCACTTTATCCCATTTCCATAGAGGAATAGGAAGTGGTTGAAGAATTCCAGCAGGCTTCTGATGTTCTGCTTTCACGTGACGGCAACATCACATTCAGCAACATATCGAGCGATATCCTGCTTCATTCTAGACCACCAATACCTTTGACGAAGATCACGATACATCTTAGTGCTACCCGGATGGATAGACAGCGGCATATCATGAGCCTCTTTCATGACCTTGTCAGTCATAAGCTCGAAGCGAGGTACTACAATGCGGTCTCTGAAATACAAGGTTCCATCCTCAGCAATCGAGAAATCCCTGTACTTCTCAAGGTGAAGTTCTTTCTTCATCAGATCTATCTCAGCATCTTTGGCTTGCGCAATCTTTACAGCCTTCTCAAGATCTGGCTGTACCACAAGGTTATTAAGAGAACCCTGCGGAATGATACTGACGTTCAGCTTGCGCAATTCTTCATATAGCTGTGGTTGATCTTGCTTAACCATGAGGTTGTTGCAATAGGACTTGCGGCTCAAGGCATCAGCCATCACATTAGCCTTGCCAGGGGTATAATAAATGCCACAGTCATAGTCCGTAATTGTTTCCAACCATCATTGTTGACGGAGATTAAGATCTGGTTGAGTGAACAAATACTTCAAGCTTTGATGATCAGTATAAATCTCACACCGGTTACCAAGAAGGTAATGTCGCCACTGCTTCAAAGCATAGATTACAGCAGCAAGTTCGAGATCATGCACTGGATAGTTTTCTTCATGCGGACGCAATTGCCGCGAGGCATATGCAATTACCTTTCGCTCTTGCATTAGGACACAGCCTAATCCCTGACGAGAGGCGTCGCAATAAATTACAAAGTCCTTGCGAGAATCTGGAGGAGCAAGCACTGGAGCAGAAGTAAGCTTGTCCTTGAGGGTGTGGAAACTCTGCTGACATTTGTCTGTCCACTCAAACTTAACGCCTTTGTGGAGCAGATTAGTCAGGGGCTTGGCAATCTTGGAAAAGTTTTCGACGAATCGTCGATAATAACTTGCAAGGCCAAGAAAACTTCGGACTTGCTTGGCATTCTTCGGAGGAGTCCAGTCAAGAATAGCCTGAACACGCTCCAGGTTAACGGCAATACCGTCCTTGGAAATGACATGCCCAAGGTAGGTTACTTCAGAAAGCCAGAATTCACATTTGGAGTACTTGGCATACAACTTATGTTCTCGAAGCCTTTCTAGGACAAGGCGAAGATGCTCGGCATGTTCTTCTTTATTCTTCGAATAGACCAGAATATCATCCAGATATACCACGACGAACTTGTCGAGGTAATCCATGAATATATAATTCATCAAGCGGGAGAACGTAGAGGGAGCATTCGTTAGGCCAAATGACATGACGGTGTATTCATAGGAGCCATAATGAGTAACGAAGGCGGTCTTCGGAATATCCTCTTCATGGACACGGATCTGGTGATAACCCAACCTCAAGTCGAGTTTAGAAAACACCGATGATCCAGCAAGTTGATCATATAAGTCATTGATCCGTGGAAGCGGATATTTATTCTGAATGGTTGCCTGGTTGATAGGACGGTAATCTTGGACCAAACTATTCGTACCATCTTTCTTCTTGACGAAAAGAGACAGTGCTCCCCAGGCAGAGGAACTGGGACGGATGAAGCCCTTCTTAAGTGATTTATCGATTTCTTCCTTAAGCTCAAGAAGGTGGTGCGGAGGCATCTTATAAGGATGCTTCGCAATAGGAGTGGTGCCAGGCTTCAAGTCGATAACAAACTCGACAGCTCTAGCAGGGGGTATTCCTGGAAGTTCTTCTGGAAAAACATCTTGGAATTCGCAGACCACTGGAACATTTTCGATCCCCTCAAGCGGAGAAGCGTTCAACGCATTCAAGGCATAAATCTGGGCCTCGGTGTTCTGAGTGAGGTGAGCATGATAATTCACCAACTCATTTGACGGGTGAAGGAGATGAACAACCTTAGTGGCACAGTTGATTGAGGCGTAGTGAGCCTTCAACCAATCCATTCCCAGAATAAGATCAATGTTGGAATTATTCAGAATTATGGAGAAGGCCTGAAATTTTCTCTCTTCAATCACAACAGAGACTTCAGGGTTGAATATGGTGGCTTGGCACCGACCCACGGGAGTGTTTACTACTAACGGATGATGTAGCATTTCACATTTAACGTCATGCAGAAGTGCAAAATGTTCCGACATGAATGAATGCGATGCTCCTGAATCAAATAAAATAGATGCTAGTACTGAATTAACAAGAAGTGTACCCATCACAGTTGCTGGTTGGTCTGGGTCTTCATTCATGTTGACGTGAAAAGCCTGCCCACGACCATAAGAAAGTCGGGCATTGTTGTTATGCTGTTAGGGAATTCCACGGCCATTACCACGGCCAGCAGAAGGAAGAGCTAGCTGATTCTGGTTCTGAGAACAATCTCTGGCACGGTGACCTGGCTGGCCACACTTGAAGCAGAGTCCACTGTCTGGACGTGGTGCAGGAGCTCGAGGTGGTGGAGCTCGAAGAGGCTGTCGCGATGGTGGAGGAGGCAGACGAGGTGCAGCATAAGCAGGCCTGTACACTGGAGCTGTTGGATGGTACATGCTCTGTGGAATCCAAATATGGCGCCTCTGGGAAGACGAGCCCGAAGATGAGCCCGCTTCACGAGTGCATCTGGTCACTTCCTTGTGCTTCTTCAGACCAGTCTCGACCATAATAGCCTTGTTCATCAAAGTGGCGAAGTCAGGAAAATCTTGGATGAGCAGGGCTAACTGAATGTCATGGTGAAGCCCTTCACGGAACTTTTCCTGCCTACGAGCATCAATGGGGATGTCTTCTTCAGCATAGCGAGATAAGTCAAGGAACTCTCGCTGGTAGACCTCCACAGTCTTGTTGCCTTGAACAAGGTTGCAGAACTCGGCCTTCTTGCGTGCTATAACTGCTTGAGGAATATAGCGGGCGCGAAAAGCAGTCTTGAACTCCACCCAGGTAACGACAGTCCCAGGAGGTAGGGTCTGTCTGTGGGTGGCCCACCATTGTGCTGCGGGTCCCTTCAAGAAGTATGTCGCGAAGGTGACATAGCTGACAGGGGGAACATCAGCTGACTCCATCTCATAGAAGATATCACGCAGCCAGTCATCGGCATCCAGCGGATTAACCGTGTTGCGGAATACCGATGGATTGAGTCGCACAAACTCTGGCAGTGTGATTGAGGCTGGCTGATGGTTGGCATTGGGACGGGGGAATTGTTCCATAACCCTCGTCATGAACTGACGGTTGAGTTCAAACTGTTGCATCATAGCAGCCATATAGTCAGGCGGTGGCAGCGGAGGTGGATTGTTATCACCCATCCTGCTAAATTCAACAGGGGTAGTTTAGCAGAAGCCAATGCGAGTGTTTAGCAACAAGCATGATGTAACGCGATGGAATTTAAGTAGTGCAACAAATACTGAACATTAGTCATTAAGACATACAGAAGCATACAGAGTCGGTTACATATGGGCAGCATAACGGCGCAAATGTAAAAGCTAGACATGCTAGGCGGCACGCAGGCACGCGATAAGGAAGTACACAACAAGACATAGCAAAGGCTACATCAACGTCGGAGAAAACCACTGAAACGGGGTAGCTGCAAGTGCGGACGATGGATGTTCATCGCAGAAGGATCCTGCGCTCCATGTGCACTCTGATGTAGAACCCGGTCTCGAGCTGAAAGAAGAGGTCCACGTGCAGGCGTGTGACCTCCCACAGCAGGCCAATCGATCCCTGGTGGCATCTCGGTCCTGCGCGGGTAAAGGATATGCTCCGGATGTATCCCTGCACGAACAGCTGGTAGCAACTGCGTCATAGCCTCGTAGAGTCGTGCTCGAGTGGCAAACAACTCGACGGCAAGAGCCCGAACAGTGCGATCCAGAGCCTGAGTACACTGAATCAGAACTCGCGGATCGTAGCGACGAGGCTCGTACGGGGCACAGGCAGCCATGTAGTATCCAGTAGCATCTACAGCAGGGGCATACGGAATGTATCTGAACTCAGAGGCATGCAAGCTAGCGTTGTGCTCTCCTCGGAGACGTGCGACAGTAGAGTAAGCGGCATCATGGACTGCCATCTCAATCGTCACGCCGATACTGTGGAAAAGGTACAGCTCAGTGTCTGAGTCATCCTGCTGATCATAGATGCGAACATCAGCATAGTACTGCTCCTGGTTGAACTCGCGGTAAACCTCGTAGACCATGTACTCAGGATACCAGCGGTAACCCAGTCTGGTCAAGAGAGCGATCAGGACAGCTGGGAAACCAGGGGCACCTCGAGCCCAAGTACGAAGCACAAGCTGCGTCGTAGGACATGGTGGAAACAGACGATCCATCTGAAATAGAGGAAATTCAGAATTGTCATTTGACGATGAGAAGCTTAACAGATCTCGAAGAGAAAGGTTAAACAAAACAATGGAAAGGAAAATGATTATCAGACTAATCAGATCAATGACAGGGAAATCGCACAGATATCCAGCTCTTCGGGTGGACAGAATTTACGAGATCCTAAGTGTCGGCGTTAGTAAATTTATTAAACCCGAATAGAGGAGCGATCAGAGTCCTAGAGTAAAGACGAGGAATAAAAGATCCTAATACCACCCAGTTGGCGACGTGGGCCCGTAAGCCACACAGCCAAGTTAGTAAAATAGTTTTCGGACCACTAGACTCAACTTCCCCCAAGGAGTTGGAAAGGGGGATTCCTACAGGCAATCGGCTCTGATACCAAGCTGTGACGACCCCGGCTTAATCGTGCACTAACCATACACGCAAATGCACATGATCAAGCCTAAGGACTCACTTGAAGATATCACAACACAACTCTAAAACAGAAATAAAATCATACAAGCTTTATATTACAAGCCAGGGCCTCGAGGGCTCGAATACATAGCTCGATGGCATACAAGTGTCAGCGGAAGCATCAGATATCTGGGTATAGATATAGCAGAGTTACAGATAGGCCTTTAGAAAGGTGGGGCAAAATAAAATACTACGATCGAAAGGCGTAGGCCTCCTGCCTAGGACCCTCCGAATCCTACTCCTGGTCGTCTGTCGGCTCCTCGTAGTAGTACTCGCCGGGAGGGTAGTAGTAGTAGCCCTAGTCGTCTACAGGGGCAGCTATCTCTGGGGCTCCGTCATCTGGTTGTGACAAATGGATATGGGGAGAAAAAGAAAATAAAGCAAACGTGAGTACTCATCCGAAGTACTCAGCAAGCAAGGATCTACACTACATATGCAACATTTTCAAAGGAGGGCTGTATATGTGGACTGGGCTGCAGAAATGCCAGAATAGAGGAGAGAGCCTAGTCTTATCAAAGACTAGCATCATCAAGCATCTTCATCGATCTTTCAGCATTAGAAGAGTACAGATTAACATAAAGTAAAGTAGTAGTAATGTTATCAACCTCGCCCAGAGATTCTTCCTCGACTCCCCGAGAGAAAGCAATCCCAGAGCCATACTATCCATTTCATCTCAAGTCACCAGTTCTAGTTGTACCGATCGGGATACAACTCCGAGTGTCCGTTATCGTAGGACAGGCTATCGATAGATTGTTTCTTACCTGCAGGGGTGCACCAACTTACCCACCACGCTCGATTAACTCTGGCCGGACATACTTTACTGGGTTATGCCCGGCCTCGGCCAAACGATACGCCGCAACCCGACCAAAAACTTAACAAAGAGGTCAGCACGCCGGACTAACCTATGCCCCCAGGGGTCTTGGGCCATCGCCCCGGACGCTCCTGCACGTTGCGTACACCGCCGGTGAGCAGACCTAGCAACCCCTTAATACAAGCGCGGTTGCGTTACCAGTCCAACCCAGCGTGTGCCGCTCAGTTGCTGACGTCTATTAAGCTTCGGCTGAACTATACGATGCAGAACGCCCATACTATGCCCACGTGATGGTTAGTGCTATCAGGCCAGAGGCCCCTCGGATCAAATATCCAAACCGTTAGTGTGTTGGTAGTGCGGTAACGAGCAGAGACTCACGAAAGATGTGACCCCGTCGCCCCATCTTGAGGACTTGCGGCAAGGGCTATGAACGCCCGGCCACGCCTCGTGTTCAACTCTCGGGCACCATCCAGGTCCACCCGACTCTATATCATTTTCATCATAATCTCGTGCGGGTACCCCTTAGGGTCGACCCGTCTTTATCCAGAATAAGCAGTGTCATCAGTAATGTAAAGGCATCCGTGTGGCTACCATATCAAGAAGGAATCCGAGGCATCACCCTCGTTGGATTCCCACCTGACGCATACATCAAGGTGAACTAAAGAGGCATCACCCTCGAGGTCCACACTTGAGCAGTTGCACGACGATGTCGTTGTCGGGGGTGGTGTAGGAGGAATCACCCTCGCTTACCATGACCGAATAACTAACCTACAAGGTTATCATCAGAAGTGCTGATGAGGTATCACCCTCGGCACTCAATATTAACCCAGTAGTGTCGAGCAGTTAAGGGGGAAGTGACGTGCAATGTCGGGGCCTGGTCTTCGATCCCGTTGATCGGGTCTTCGGAGAATCCAGCGGGGTAGTCGAGATATAGTGGGGTCTCTGATAGGTCTCTACGCAGCCTATACTAAACAGTTTAGGATAACAGGTAAGTATCAACAGCAGGTTACAATTAAACAGGCTATGCAGCAGATATAGGATAACAGTAGCAGCAACAACTTCTAATGCAAGCATAAGAGAGAGAAGAGTAGGCGATATCGGAATGCTCAAAAGGGGGGTGCTTGCCTGGTAGCTCAGCGGCAAGGGACTGGTCATCAGGGGCGTAGTCGACCTCCGGAGCTGCGTCGGTCTCGGGAGCTACGTCGACGTCGGGGTCTACCGAGAGAGAAGAAGGGGAAGAAACATATAAATGCACGGCAAACGATGCAATTCAGGGTATGCTATGCTAGGATGCAGTGCAGGGTTGCCTACAGATGCACCTAAGTCATTTTAGTTATTTTAGGATTAATGCGGGATTTATTATTCGGAGTGTGTGCACTATTCATCTACCAGATATGGACGGAAAGTTATGGGTTCTCCTACGTAGGGGGTTCCGGCATCGAAACAGACGACACGATCAGATTTGTCTCGTCGTTCTGATCAACTTTCATGTTTTAAGTTTTTCGATCCGAGCTACGGTTTAAAAGTTATTAATTTTCAAAGATTTAAATATTTTCTGGAATTTATTTATTTTATCAGAAAAGGGAATTATGACGTCAGCATGAGGTAATGCTGACATCAGCAGATCAACTGGTCGGCTGACCAGGTCAAACCTGACATGTGGGTCCAGTGGGACCCACATGTTAGCCTCTGTTAAGACTAACAGTGTGTTAATCTAACTAACAGGGTTAATTAGGGGGTGGGCCCCATATGTCAGTGAGTAATTAGGGTTTTAATCAACTATTTAACTATTTAACTGATTTTCTATTTATTTTAAATTGTTAACTAGCTGAGTCCCACATGTCATTCACAGAGGGTGCCACGTCAGGGAGTTGACCCAGTCAACGAGTCAGCTGGGCCCACCCGTCAGTGGCACACGCAGGCCCCACTGGTCAGGCCAACTCAGCCTCGCCGATGCCGTCGCCGGAACAGGCTCCGGCGACCAAATTTGCGGCGGCCGAACGCCGGAGTTGCTCGGAATCGATCTACGGGGCATCATTCGCAGCGTGCTTGGGCGCGTTCGAGAGCTGGGAATGAGCCGCATCCAACGGCGGCAATGCCACGGGCTAAGGTGGTCGGAGCTCGCCGGAAACGAGATCGAAGCGGCGAGTTCGGGCCTCCTCGGAAACGCGGCTATGCGGCGCTCTCGCGCGTGCTAACTAGCTAGGGGGAAGCTGCGGCTCACCAGGAGCGCGTTGGCGCCACTGGCTCGAGCTACAGATGCTCGGGAGCGCGGTGGTGACGGATTTGGCGGCAGTCAGAGCACGGCCACGGCGGCAGCACAACGGCGGCACGCAGGCGAGCGGAGGAAGGAGCAGGGAGAAGCGGAGCTCACGTAGCGGCACGCCGAAGGCCCTTGATAGCTTAGGAGCAGCAGAGTCGGCGACGTGCGTCGGAGGTGCGCCGGCGAACCGAGGAAGAAGAAGGGCTCAATCCAGGCGTTGCAGTACCCCCCTGCTCGCGCTCGTTGTCATGGATGGGGTAGTTGAGGCCGGCGAAGACGATGGGCATGTTGGCAAACCGAGGCGAGGTCGATGGCCGTGGGAATGACGGCGAACGGCGACGACCGCGCTCGGTGGCGATGGGGAACGAAGGAGAGGGAGCGAGGGGAGAGGGGAGAAGTGACGAGGAGGTCCAGGGGGGCGCACGAGGTTGAGCTTATCCCCTCAGCTGCCCCTGTAGTGTCGGCGGGCGCCGCGCTGTCGACGCCGCACCGGCGAGCGCGCGCTCGACCACGGCGGCACTGACACGCAAGGGAGAAGAGGGAGATGGGCTAGATGGGCCGTGGTTGGGGCACTGTGCACTTAGGCCCAGTGCAGAGTGCCTCGTTTTATTTTTCTTATTTTCTGTTTTGCTTTTTCTTGATTTATTTTCTGTTTTGTATTAGTTAGGCCACATTAGCTCTTTTGTAAAATGTGGGACTTGGCCCAAATAATTCCATACAATATTACTTGTCACCAAAAACTGGTTTGGGTAAAGTATAATTTTATTTGAATTTCATATTATTTTAAATGGATTAAATAATTCTGTTTTGGTGTTGTTTCATGTTGTTTGAGTCATTTAACTAATTCCATTATCATTGCTTATATTTTTATAAGTGCTTTTGGAATATTTGCTATTTAGTGAACATTTTTCCCATAGTGTTTGAGCAAATTTATTTTGCACTTTTGAATTTGAGTTGATTTTCATAATAGAATTTGAATTGTTTTGTCTAACCACTATGACTAGGCACTGCAAATGAGATGACTTGGCATTATTAGCAGGTAACCACAGTGGCTATTACACAGGGGTGTTACACATAGGACAACACCAAAATAAAATATACTACTCAAACCGATCATGATCATCAACCCATAGGACAAAACGAATCTACTCAAACATCATAAGATAGCCATAGATCATTGGGAAATAATGTATAGCATTGAGCACCATGTTTAAGTAGAGATTACAGCAGGAAGAAGAGGTGTTACACCGCTGCATAGAGGGGGAGAGAGTTGGTGTTGACAGCGGCGAAGTAGTTGGTGTAGATCGCCGTCACGGTGATTGCCCCGGCGCCACCGGGAGAGAGGGAGAGAGAGCCTCCCTCCTTCTTCCTTGGCCTCCCCCCTAGATGGGAGGAGAGTTCCCCGTATGGTCCATGGCCTCCATGGCGGCGGAGGGGCGGGAGCCCCTCCTAGATTGGATCTATCCCTCTGTTCTCTTCTGTTTCGCGTTCCTATTTTCTGGCCCTTCACCGTTTCTTAAATTCCCGGAGATCCGTAACTCCGATCGGGCTGAAATTTTTACACAATTTTTTCCGTAAGTTATCTTTCTTGCACACGAAAAAGGGCCCCAACCGACTTACGGGGAGGGCACAAGACACCTGGGCACGCCAGGGGGTGCCCGGCGCGTCCTGGTGGGTTGTGGAGGCCATGGTCCTCCGTTTGCGTTGATTCTACCTCCTAAAAATCACATATATTCCAAAATAATTCTCCGTAAATTTTTATCGTGTTTGGACTTCGTTTGATATGGATATTCTGTGAAACAAAAAACATGCAACAAACAGGAACTAGCACTGGGCACTGGATCAATAGGTTAGTCCAATAAATCATATAAAATGTTTCCAAAAACATGTGAAAGTTGTATAATATTGGCATGAAACAATCAAAAATTATAGATACGACGGAGTCGTATCAGTTCACCACAAGAATTCTATATGGCTGATCACAACAATGTAGGGTAGTTCATGTGACCTAAACCTCGAAACACAAAGAGAGATGGTGCTACAAGCCTAGTACTATGAACCAGTAGTTGAGGGGGCGGATTACTCCTACATCAGCAAGGATTTGCGGAGGATAAATTGCCGATGAACATGATGTTGGGAAACATAGTAGAAAACAAAAAAAATCATCCTACGATCAACCAGGAACACTATGAAGATGCAATACGGTTTAGATCAGATCGCTACCAACTCCGAGTTGCAGCGGAAGAAGATGATTCAGCGTAGATCGTACTTGAAGTACCCCAAGCCGTTCACGAACGATCCCCCGAACGGAAGACCGAAAGCATGGCCTCTCCACAGTTCGCAAGCATACGGTCTTCACGATCCGGCAGCACTTCGCCATCCAGCGTTAATCACCACCAGAGAATTAGAGGGAGAAGATTAGAACCACACTGGATTTCTAATTATGAGGATTAGAGAGGATCTAGATCTAGATCTAGCTCTAATTGGATCGACTAGAACTAGAACTAGAGAACTAGAGGAGGCTCCAAAACTTGTGTCTCTCAAGGGCCAAATCCTCAAGTATATATAGGTTGGAGGAGAGGGAGGGGGTGCCACACAAGGGGGAAGATTTGCCTCCCCCTTGCACCGGCCTAGGAGGGGGAGTCCCCCTCCAATTCGGCCTCCCCTTCCTTCTCCAAGAAGCAAAGGGGGTACCACCTCCTATTGGGCCCATGTGGCCCAATATCCTTTCCAAAATTTGGCCTTTTAAGGACCGCTGCTATTTAATTAAATGTAAAAGCTCCTGACTAGTATTAGAGCCTTTTATTATTAATTTGACATCTTCGAAAATATTTTGCACCAATATATTATTTATCGGTATTACCCGGTAAACCCCGAAACGCTCCTCTCAAAACTATTTTGAATATTAATGAAATTATTCATAAATATTTCCTCATTACTCCTCTCCTGTTAACACTCAACAAATTATGATTACCTTAAGCTTGTGACCTTGTAGGTTCGGTAAAACATAGACATGAACAAAAGCCCTTTCGTTCAATGAGCGATAGCGGAACTATGGACATCCATATCGATCCCTATAAGTACACAAATGACACTCGAGTGAACCTTTGGTTATCATGTGTTATTTCCTTTGCTTCGTGATACTTTACAAAACCCGAGGTGAGATATATCGGTATCCTCTTGAGTCATACACATGCTCACTATACCGGTCTCCTCGTTACCAGTTTTGTTCTTCTTTCTCGTTCACATGTTCCAGCATCCCCATGACCTACTCACCTGTGTCTGGCCAGATGATGATGGTGAAGGAAATATGCCCTAGAGGCAATAATAAAGTTGTTATTTTATATTTCCTTATATCATGATAAATGTTTATTATTCATGCTAGAATTGTATTAACCGAAAACTTGATACATGTGGATACATAGACAAAACACCGTGTCCCTAGTAAGCCTCTACTAGACTAGCTCGTTAATCAAAGATGGTTAAGTTTCCTAACCATGGACATGTGTTGTCATTTGATGAACGGGATCACATCATTAGGAGAATAATGTGATGGACAAGACCCATCCGTTAGCTTAGCATAATGATCGTTCAGTTTTATTGCGACTGCTTTCTTCATGTCAAATACATATTCCTTCGACTATGAGATTATGCAACTCCCGGATACCGGAGGAATGCCTTGTGTGCTATCAAACGTCACAACATAACTGGGTGATTATAAAGATGCTCTACAGGTATCATCGAAGGTGCTTGTTGGGTTGGCGTAGATCGAGATTAGGATTTGTCACTCCGAGTATCGAAGAGGTATCTCCGGGCCCTCTCGGTAATGCGCATCATAAAGAAGCCTTGCAAGCAAAGTGACTAATGAGTTAGTCACAGGATGATGTATTATGGAACGAGTAAAGAGACTTGCCGGTAACGAGATTGAACTAGGTATGAAGATACCAACGATCGAATCTCGGGCAAGTAACATACCGATGGACAAAGGGAATAACATATGTTGTCATAACGGTTCGATCGATAAAGATCTTCATAGAATATGTGGGATCCTATATGAGCATCCAGGTTCCGCTATTGGTTATTGACCGGAGAAGTGTCTCGGTCATGTCTACATAGTTCTCAAACCCATAGGGTCCGCACGCTTAACGTTCGATGACGATTTAGTATTATATGAGTTATGTGATTTGGTGACCGAATGTTGTCCGAAGTCCCGGATGAGATCACAGACATGACGAGGAGTCTCGAAATGGTCGAGAGGTAAAGATTGATATATAGGACGATGGTATTCGGACACCGGAAGTGTTCCGGAGGGTACAGGGTACATATAGGGTCACCCGAAGGGGGTTTCGGGGCCCCCCGGCAAAGATAGGGCCAAGAGGGGAAACGCAGCAGCCAGCAGGGGCTGCTGCGCCCCCCATATGGGCCGCACCTTAGGAGGAAAGAAAGGGGGGAAGATAAAAGGAAGGGGAGGGATTCGGCCTCCCCCTTCCTTCCCTCCTCCCTCCTCTTTCCTTCTCCCTCCGATGGATATGGTAAGGGGGAGGCCGAATTGGACTAGGGGCCCAAGTAGGATTCCTCCTACTTGGGCGCCCCCTTGGCTGCCTCTCCTCCCCTCCAACCTATATATACGTGGGGGGCACCGCTAGAACACACACCAACAATTGTTAGCCGTGTGCGGCGCCCCCTCCACAGTTTACGCCTCCGGTTATATTCTCGTAGTGCTTAGGTGAAGCCCTGCGCGGATCACTTCACCATCACCGTCACCACACCGTCATGCTGACGGAACTCATCTCCCTCGACACTTTGCTGGATCAAGAGTTCGAGGGACGTCATCGAGCTGAACGTGTGCAGAACTCGGAGGTGCCGTATGTTCGGTGCTTGATCGGTCGGAACGAGAAGAAGTTCGACTACATCAACCGCGTTGGCAAACGCTTCCGCTTTCGGTCTACGAGGGTACGTAGACACACTCTCCCCCTCTCATTGCTATGCATCTCCTAGATAGATCTTGCGTGAGCGTGGGAAATTTTTTGAAATTGCATGCTACGTTTCCCAACAGTGGTATCCGAGCCAGCTCTATGCGTAGATGATATGCACGAGTAGAACACAAAGAGTTGTGGGCGGTGATAGTCATACTGCTTACCACCAACGTATTATTTTGATTTGGCGGTATTGTTGGATGAAGCAACCCGGACCAACCTTACATGACCATGTTCATGAGACCGGTTCCACCGACAGACATGCAACTAGTTTTGCATAAAGGTGGCTGGCGGGTGTCTGTTTCTCCAACTTTAGTTGAATCGAATTTGACTACGGCCGGTCCTTGTTGAAGGTTAAAATAGCAAACTTGAAGAAACACCGTTGTGGTTTTGATGCGTAGGTAAGAACGGTTCTTGCTAGAAGCCCATAGCAGCCACGTAAAACTTGCAACAACAAAGTAGAGGACGTCTAACTTGTTTTTGCAGGGCATGTTGTGATGTGATATGGTCAAGACATGATGTGATATACGTTGTTGTATGAGATGATCATGTTTTGTAAAAGTTATCGGCAACTGGCAGGAGCCTTATGGTTGTCACTTTATTGTATGAAATGCAAACGCCATGTAATTGCTTTACTTTATCACTATGCATTAGCGATAGTTGTAGAAGCAATAGTTGGCGAGACGACCACGACACTACGATGGAGATCAAGGTGTCAAGCTGGTGATGATGGAGATCATGACGGTGCTTTGGAGATGGAGATCAAAGGCACAAGATGATGATGGCCATATCATGTCACATATTTTGATTGCATGTGATGTTTATCTTGTATGCATCTTATTTTTCTTAGTACGGCGGTAGCATTATAAGATGATCCCTTACTAAAATTTCAAGGTATAAGTGTTCTCCCTGAGTATGCACCATTACGATAGTTCATCGTGCTAAGACACCACGTGATGATCGGGTGTGATAGGCTCTACGTTCAAATACAACGGGTGCAAGACAGTTTTGCACATGCGGAATACTCGGGTTAAACTTGACGAGCCTAGCATGTACAGACATGGCCTCGGAACACTGGAGACCGAAAGGTCGAACGTGAATCATATAGTAGATATGATCAACATAGAGATGTTCACCATTGATGACTACTCCATCTCACGTGATGATCGGACATGGTTTAGTTGATATGGATCACGTGATCATTTAGATGACTCGAGGGATGTCTATCTAAGTGGGAGTTCGTAAGTAATATGATTAATTGAACTTAATTTATCATGAACTTAGTCCTGATAGTGTTTGCATATCTATGTTGTAGATCAATAGCTTGCGATATAGCTCCCCTATGTTTTTTATATGTTCCTAGAGAAAACTAAGTTGAAAGATGATAGTAGCAATGATGCGGACTGAGTCTGTGATATGAGGATTATCCTCATTGCTGCACAGAAGAATTATGTCCTTGATGCACCACTAGGTGACAGACCTATTGCAGGAGCAGATGCAGACATTATGAATGTTTGACAAGCTCGGTATGATGACTACTTGATAGTTTAGTGCGCCATGCTTTACGGCTTAGAACCGGGACTTCAAAAATGTTTTGAACGCCATGGAGCATATGAGATGTTCCAAGAGCTGAAAATGATATTTCAGACTCATGCCCGTGTTAAGAGGTATGAGACCTCTGACAAGTACTTTGCCTACAAGATGGAGGAGAATAGCTCAGCCAGTGAGCATGTACTCAGAATGTCTGGGTACTATAATAGCTTGAATCAAGTGGGAGTTAATCTTCCAGATAAGATAGTGATTGACAGAGTTCTCTAGTCACTATCGCCAAGTTACTAGAACTTCGTGATGAACTATAATATGCAAGGGATGACGAAAATGATTCCCAAGCTCTTCGCAATGCTGAAATCGGCGAAGGTAGAAATCAAGAAATAGCATCAAGTGTTGATGGTTAACAAGACCACTAGTTTCAAGAAAAAGGGCAAGGGAAAGAAAGGGAACTTCAAGAAGAATGGCAAGCAAGTTGCCACTCCCGTGAAGAAGCCCAAAGCTAGACCCAAACCTGAAACTGAGTTATTCTACTGCAAAGGAAATTGTCGTGGTTTTGTCACGGCAGATGTCCTCATGAAAGGACTTAGTCGTGAGGCCAACGCATCTATGTGGTAGCTTGAGAGGGGTTGAGTGGGACGAGAGACGCGAGGTTCTACCCAGGTTCGGCCCCTCAAAGTGGAGGTAAAAGCCTACATCCTGCCTCATTGATATTGATCATGGTGATGCTCACGATTACATGGGTGCCCTTTCGCTACCTTTCTCTCGAGAGCTATTGACTTGTCTGTCTTAACTTGTAAAACTTGTCCCTCTTGGAGTGCCCTGCCCCTCCTTATATAAGTTGGAGGGGTGCGTTACATGTGGAGTCCTAATAGGATTAGGACTATTCTATTACAAGTGGAATCCTAGTCTTGCTTCCCTTGCAAGGGAAATATTCCTTATGTCTTCTTTCACAAGCCGGCCCATCATCACGTGAGTCGGCCTCCCCATGAGCCGCCTTCTGGGCCGTTGGGTCTTGTCGATCGTCTGACCCGCCCGCCGGGTCACTAATGAGTCGCCGAGCTTCGGGCGGGTCTCCAGTGAATCGCCAAGTATCAACCGGATCTCTGGTGAGTCGCCAAGTCTAGGCGGGTCATACTCCAGGCCGGGTCATACCGCGGGGTATATCCCCGACATTAGCCCCAGTTTAATTTGGATTTATTCATGTTAAACTGATCCTGCAAAATAAACACAAGAACAAATTTGACAGGTTGTGCTCCGGGTTAAAAAGATTTTCTGAACCGGCACCTGATCTTCCTTAAATCCTTGTCATTTCCTTCTTCTAGAAAGTTCGGGTCAATAGACCAGCTTCATAGTCAATTTGCTGACATTGGTTTTTTGTGGAAAGACATTGTGAAAAATAATCCATTTGAATCAGCTTCCAATGCTCTGACTTGACAAAAATGTTGATCTTGAGATATTCATCTGATTTTCAACCGGCTTGAGGATGTAGAACTTGCCGAGTTATAATTGTCAGAATTGCCGGGTTATAAAAACTGATGATACCGGGTTATGATTGTTGCTGACGCCGGGTCAATCTTATGGCGATTTGGTGCTTGCTTTTGTAAATGTAGCTTTCCAATCATTGAGTCGACTCTCTAAACCTTTCTATGAATAACCTGGAGGAAATAAACTTTGCAAATTTCTCCAATAACATAATACCTGGTTTGCTCAAAATTGAGAATTTGAAGATGTTCCTTCCTTATATGCATATCACTTGTAGCCCCCAAGTCTTAAGAGGAGAACGTAGTGATAGTTTAAGACTTGCTTTAATATAATGCTGCAACCTTAGAGAAATCCGGGTTGTTCATGTAAGTGGCCAATCATAAACTGCACATTTTGAACTTCCCATGTGTAGCCCCCAAGTGCCGGGTCATTATGTAATAATGAGCAGGGACTTTGTAGATCTGATTATGCGGACTTTGAGCAGCAATGTGTAGCCCCCAAGGGTCGGCTCAATAAGATAATGCTGAGCTGGGACTTTACATGTACTTCAAAAAATAACACCATATGATGTAGCTCCCAAGTTTCGGGTTACCTTTGACAGGAGCAATTAGTAGCCCCCAAGGGCCGGCTCATCACTATGTGATGGGTCGGGTCTTCAATGAGGCGGGTTAAAATGACTTTGCATTAGCCCCCAAGTGCCATGGTGCATGCTTGCAGTGACATGGGACTTGCATGTAGCCCCCAAGTGCCGGGTCGTATGCCTGCAGCGACTCGGGACTAAATAAAATCATATCCATTGTCCGGATGATGTTGCTGAAAGCCTTTGCATATCAATATTGAACCATGCTCTCTGTTGTGAACTGGTATTATTGGATGAAGAAATAATAGCCATTGCTCTGAAGCGACTTTGAAAACCCCAATCATAATACTGGTTATTGATAACCATAAAAAAATCCAGCCATGTTGGCTATTAAAGATTTGAATAATATAACCCGGTTGAAAAACCTCAATCATTCAATACCATAATGAAAATCCAGCCAAGTTTGACTATTAAAGATTTGAATACTTTGCCTATTGACAAGTAAATCCAGAGTTAAATACCTGGCGGCTCTTAGCCGATGGTGACTTAATGCGCATCCATTGTACTCCGGGATGCAACCCGGCGGCTTATAGCCTTTGTAAAAAATCAAGAATTGATAACCCCTGCAAATAGAGATGTTATAAAAATTGCTGATATGCACAATAATATAATTCATGAGTCGGCTTTTAAGGCTCGAAACCAGGGCGGGTTAAATAACCCAACCATCCATGGCGGCTCATAGTCATGTCCAGTTTTTGAAAAGATCACTTTGGCGGCTTATAGCCTCAATAAACCCAATATGGAGCAATATAACCCGGAGCTGGATAACCCAGCAAAATCTTTAGATGACCAGATGATGGGTTTAAACGCAATGGTTCATGTAAACCATAGCTCTGCATGTCCTGCACAAAGTTTAAACAACATATGCCCTGGTGACTTAACGTCGAAAACCAGGGCGGGTAACAACCCAAACATAATATAGTCTTATGCAATTATGCAAAAGACTAGAATCAAGGCCATTAAAGCCGAAATATACTGGCGACTTATAATCAAAAGTCAGAGCGGGTTATCAAACCTCGCATATTCATATAACAATGAAAAACATACCTGTAGATCTGGATCATACTACCGGCTTACATTGCCATATCCAGTGAGGGTGACAACCCAAAGATTTATAAGCGCATGATTCCAATTGCGCAATCCAAAGTATAATGGCGACTTAACGTCCAAAGTCAGGACGGGTTATCAAAACCCCAAATATGCTCCAATATGAGTCATAAAGATTAAGGCTACATGGCCTGAATTTTTTCAAACCATATGTTAATATGGAATAAGGATATGAATCCAAACAATGTTCAGAGAAAATAACAAATCAGAAAAAATAAGGCTTTCATAGGCCACCAAGCCGAAATTTCAAGTGCTTTCATGGGCCGCACAGCCACTGAGTTAATCCTTCATTCAAACCCGTAAGCCGGCCCTCACATGACCAACCGCCGTTTTAACCTCGACAAGTTCAGGGTCTTTATTACAAGATTGACTGTTGAGAGTACGGCGGGTCATTCCAGGATTACCTGGGCGGAGTGACAAGGACATACAGCCAGGATAACTCGGAATTTGGTGTTTACACCTGGCATACAAGCCGGTCAAGAGGGTAAGTATAGCTATGTTCATTGAACAGGAAGCCCCCAAGTGACCTATAATAAGCCCTCAAGGCAGGATACCTATGTTTGAACTGCGCACTGCAGCAAGTTCTCTTTGGTAACCTTTAACTTGGGCAGGAAGCCCCCAAGTGATTTGTAACAAGGCGTGTAAGCCGGATCAAGAGGGTAAGCATAGCTATGCTCATTGAGCAGGAAGCCCCCAAGTGACCCATAATATGATAAGCCAATAAGGCAAGATCCATGTTTGAACCGCGCATCATGGCAGCAAGTTCTCTTTGGCAACCTTTAATTTCTTCTAAGAACTCGAACTTGCGAGAGATGAATTCCTCTTGAACCGGATGTTGAACCGGATATTGAGAGCTCAAAACATTGTGGGAGAGAGATTTCCCTTGAGCCGGATATTGAACCGGAATCTTTTCTTATAACCCCAAACTCTTCTATTGAGCCGAAACTTTTTTGATTGCCAGGCATTTTTTAAGCCGGAAATTGTCTGACAGCCTTTTGAATTTTCACCAATGTGGCAGTAGCCTCCGGGACCGGGTTATTTTCCCTCCAATGACCCGGGGTTTTTGAATCTGGCAAAATTTGCTAAGTCATATCATCGTAGCCCTCGAGTCTTAAGACGACTCGAGGAGTTGTCTTGAGATTCTCCATACTTGACCGTGATATAAACCGGCATATAGCTGAACAACGGAATGCTGTAATATGTTGAAGCTGGAGGCAAGGTGGTGAGTTGCAACACTCATTGTATATCCTTGGCGTTGATAACACGATGTGAATTCACGGAAGGTTGAGATCGACCGTGACGGGTTATAAATGATCCCGTATGAGTTGTGTCAGTAACCCGGCCGATGGTTCATCCCAGCTGGTTGTTGAAGTTTAACCAAACCGCAGTGACGGCGACTTGAGCGCCTGTCCATTGAGCCATCCGGTGCAGGCAGAGCCTGATAATATACTTGCTTCAGAGTTGTTGAAATAAACCGGGCCGCAGGAGCGGCGACTTGCATGCGCTCACTAAGCAGCTCGTGCAGACGAGGTGCAGCTCCGGTGTGTTGATGTAGATGCGGGTGTCGGCCGCGGCATTTCAAAGCCGGCATGGACGCGTGAGTCGGCCACGGCATTATAAACCGACGCAGGCGCGCGAGTCGGCCGCAGGCGTGGACGGATGAGTCGGCCGCGGCATTGATGTAAATCGAACAGCGGGGCGGTGACTTGCACGCGAATCCGTCGAGCAACATGGCACGGAGGAACGCTAGTGCAGAATTATGCTGATGCGCACTCCATATCCGAGGTATAACAACACCTTTGTCATGAATAATTATCCTGCATAAAAATATTGCATGACAAAGTAATTGTTTTCGGATGAACTAATATATGTGATGAAAAAAGAAAAGGAAAAATAGCACCTGATTTTTTGTTGGATGAAGACGGACACTGATACTGAGCGTAGTCAGACACAGAAGATAGTCCGTACAGATGCACGTTATCTACTTGGTTTTCTTTTGTCTTTTTTTTCTCTTTTCAAAGTAATGATTGCCTTTGAATGCCTTGGGTTTCGTTTTGATGGGCTTGATGCACATCAGTACTACCTGACGCATGCGGTCTGCGTTGCTGCCACCGCCACTGAATAATTTTTTTTTTCTCGGACGATTAGTGTAGCAGACTGGTAATCGGAGTCGCTTGTCCAGGCGCAGCAATTTACACACAAAAACCGATCCAGCATCTGCTTCATTATGAGATGTTTTCACGTGATGGGAAAAGGTACTCTCGCCTGCATGTGGACTTTGATGTGTGGCGATGAGCAGCATCGGTGGTTCCTGTAGCACTTTTTCTGAACAAGTATGCATCTGCCTGCTTGTGAATCAACTGGGTAATTTTCTTCTGTACGTCGTACATCAACCGAGAAACTTGCTTTGGAAAACGCCAGGCTCGAAGCTTCAGGTGATTATTTCCTTTCAACCGGCAAGGGGAGGAGTGAAGCCACAGGGGCGGCTCCCCCACGACGTCGATGGAGCGGCGGGTCTACGAAGCAGCTCCAAGGCGGATGAGGCGGAACATGAGGGGGTGGTGCGTGCACGAGTGGCTCTCAAGGCGAGGCGAGGGAGGGCCGGCTCGCAGCGGCGAAGACCACCGGGCGGCCGCGGCGGCTCTACAGCCGGCTTGATAGAGGTGGAGCCAAATCAGCGGAGGTGGCCCGCGGCGAATCGAGGCAGGCCGCGGCGAAGGAGTCCAGCGGCTGCTTGAGACGACGACCTGGCGGAGGCAGCGCCCGGAGGCGAGGGCGACTCAGAATGGGCCGGCGGGGGCGGCTCGCAGGCGGAGGCAAAAATGGTGAAGCGGCAGAGTCCGAGTCGATCCCCCGTTCCCGTGCCCGTCCTGGTTGTTGTCAATTTGATGCTTTGACGTCCTGGTTGTTGTCAATTTGATGCTTTGACTATCGTATCTTCCACGTCATGGGCTCGTGGTCCCTCCTTCTTCTTCTTTTTTTTCTCCTTTTTTTTCAAGACCAAACCGATCCCAGTTTGTCTGCGGAGATTCAGTGGTTGGCCTGGTTATACACAGGTAAAAACTTGACTGATCCGCCACGTCTCTGTCGCTGATCGCCTTGTCCCGTCTGGACTCCTCGGGACTTGAAGCCTATACGTGGAGGCGAGGAAGAGTAGGGGAACTCTGCGGATCCGGCCGTAAGTATGGAACGATTTGTACCATACGTGCAGCAGATCAACTCCTTGTCGATCTCGGACTTTGGCGTAGAAGCGGTTTCAACGGATCACCTCGTCACGTCTGGCAACGTAGACGACGGAACCCTAACCTCTTGATCTCAAACTTCGTGCTGTAAACTCCAAAGTTAATCATAACTAGTAGAATGCCTGTGTGTTGCTACGGACTACAGTGCATATAAGTGGATCAAACAAATGATTAAGGTCATCTTTAGGTCAAATCTCATTTCTCTCATAGCAAACCATCGTTTTTTCCTAAAAAAAAGCAAACAACAGCTCATTTTATTCTTATCTTAAAATGCAATTCACCATCTTACTCTCTCACCAATGACATAGTGCTGACACTGACATCTCATTCCCCCGGCTTGCTATCCCCGCCGCGGCTTCTTACTGCCCCTCTCCCACTACATCACGACATTCAGCCCACACCTTACTCTCACCGTCGTCTCCTCCCCCCTCCCACAACATTGCCCGCCCCTCTTCTCTCTCCCTCCACGGCGTCCCAAGACGATTCCTGATGCAAAGGAGTGCACACCATCGTAGTCGAGGGCGACCACCATGACGATGCAACCTGCTGCTCACCGTAGCTCCGCAGCTTCTTGGAGTACAACGGCCACAATCAGGTCCCAAGCTTATGTGTCCATCCTTTATCTAGAGTATATTATGACTGCTAAAATCCTTTTTCTCGAATACGCACGAGTGTGCGTACTATATATTAAAGAGAGGAGTGGGGTAAAGAGCCCCTCCACGCTGGTGTTACATGTTACGTTACATGAACCCAACTCCGCCGGTGCTACATCTAGTCTACGGTCTCGCCGTAGCCCAGAAGGATAACGCTCCCATGAAGGGCGTTATGTCCATAATTCAGGATACGGTACAAACTTCAGTATCAATACATCTACAATCCATATGATAAACAATCGTGGCCCTAGCTTATACCCATCCAATAACCATGTTTTACAGGTTCAATACACTTTCCTATTCCCTCCTTGATACAAACGAGTACTGCAATATGATAGGCAAAGTACAAAGACACCATCATATTTAAAATATGCATAAAAAAGGGGATACAATGCATCACTTCTCACCCTCCAAGAGTGTCACCTCAATGGTTCCAATAAATTGATATGCAGACTACTTTCATAAGAAACTTACTTCTTGTAGACACTTGAAGCAGGCAAGATGCTGACAAAAAACTGAATATAAGGCTCCACAATTCCCTCATTTGTTATGACATATTGACTCCATCATGCAATACGGGTTCAAGGCCTCGATTTTTCCAAATAATTTATAAATTTTTGCTCCTGTCACCTGTTATAGGACATACAATGTGTTATCTCCTTCCAACACATAGACATAGCCCTGGGCGTAATCACACACATGTGTTGAACAGTAATGTAGTATTAAGTTGAGTACACATAACAATGTGCTGATACAGAAACGGATAAAAAAGAAGTTCTCGAAACAGGCTTTCACCCCGCTTTATAAATAAAGCAATAACACCCAAACACAATACACGGTCAAACGATACAAGGTGATTAGGCAGCTCTCATACAATGCTGATCCCAGAATAAACGGATAACACAAGACGCGAAAGAAAGCATAGGAAGAACTAAGTACAACGCCACGCAAAGCCCTATAACACCTAAGCTCCACGACAATGCCCCAACAGGAAGAGACGCGCGCCCGAGGTACCCTCTACCTCCCCACTCGCCACCCGCATGACAAGGGGGAAAGCCACCACCGTTGTCATGGCGCCTGCCAAAGAGCCAACCATGTGGACCACCTCCCGAAGCCGCCGCCCCAGCCTCCAAGGTCCGAAACCCCGCGAACCGTCCACTTCAGCACGCACCAAGCACGATAGGAGGAGCAGAGACACCCATCCATCCCTAGCCCGACATCAGCACTGGGTCTGGGTCGGACCCTCCACGGTAGGAAGCACCCATACTTGCGTCCCCATCCAGTCCCGATGGATCGGGGGGGCACGATAAAGAGACTGTAGACGGACACCGTGAAGCAAGCCCCGGCCATATCCCCGTGGCCTTGGCCCAGGCAAAGCTCCCACGACGCCACGTTCGTGGCCATTGTCGTTGATCTGCTCGACAGAGTAGCGATGTCACGACACCCGCCACCTCGCACCATGCCCGTGAGGAGAGACATCACTGCCCGCGGAAACCACCCAGTCCAAGCCCAACCATCCCTACCTGGAGAAGAGCCCCGACTCGCCTCAGGCCCAGATCTGGTCTGCCTGAACGCGAGCCCTAGGTCCAAGACATCAATTGTCTGCCACCACCCTGCGCCACCCATTGAAACCAAGCTGCCAGATCCGCAACGCTAAGCCTCCAGCAGGTCTGCACCGCCGCCAGCGCTCCCAACGCCGTGACCCGCAAGGGTCCCAACCACCACCCCATGTCGCTCGCCTAGGACCAGCCCCCAAGGGGCTGCTAGAACCAGGCTAGCAAACCACCACCCAGGGGGGCACAACCATATTAACCATATTGCGGAAGTTTGTTCTCTTGATGGCGTAATTAAGACGTGCATGTATATTTGGTTGCTTTGGGTTTGAACATATTGTGGCTCAGCCCCTGCTGGAGACACAGGTGGGGATAAAGGCGGCATTTAGCATGCCTAATTTTTTATATCATATTTTTAGAGAACTAACAGCACCGAATTTAATTATTAAAACCATCTTTTGATTTATGCACCATCGAGTTGCCATTCAGAGTTTAATAAACCTAATGGATCGGAGATCTGAGTGTACTATCCTACACTGAACATTAGTATAAACAGAGGCCTTGTTTCGCTACGAAGCCTGAATATTTTCTCTACCACATTCGATTTTGCTGCAACGCATAACCGATTTTGTTACCTTGAAAATTCAGTATTGTACAAGCTACCTGCCACCGGTGAACTCAAAGTGGGTGCTTTAAAAAGGGCTCTGATAACTTCCACATTATAAGAAATATCAGGATGGATACATTGGAAAAAGCATGTGCAAATCTGGAGGTTATATCTTCTATGTGCAAAAGAATAGATAGACAACACAATTAAGCAAACAATTAATTAACAATTTGAACTATTTTTATGGACAGTTTAAGAAGGTTACCTCCTGCTGAGATAAACCAAAATATATGGACAAAAGTAATAATCCAAGGAGTAGTGGAGCAAGGAGATCTGAGAAATACCACACAATATTTTCTCAATCAATCGATCAGCTCAATTTGTCCACACTCATGGAATGATTCTTCTCAGTCAATGGTATATAAATTCCATCGGAAACTTCAAGCAAATGACCATGCTCCATACAACTCAAGATTTTAGCCTTTTTGATTTCTCGGGCAACCAGCCAACATATAATTTTTGCCTTCCAAAGTGAATATATATAATGGAACCACTGAAAAAATATGAAAGAAATAGATTGTAACACACAGATGAATGCAACAAAAAATCTATTGTGTATTTAGGATTTAGAGGACCATTTACGAATAATAATAGAGGAATGACTGATTGTAAACGAGCTATGAAGGAAACATCACAAGCACCATACTGAATAATTCCACTCACAAGCTTTCCTTGCAGAATTTCACAACTTTATAAGATATCCTTAAAAATCGGCTATCAGTAAATAGCTTGCCGAATCCAGACATGGTATGCACATATTTAACATTTCACTACATCGTTCCATATTCTGTATAGAAATCAAGTAGACATGGAAGTATACTCATATATCGCTGAATCTTGTAAAACATTTAAAAGGTAAACGAACACATTTTAACAACACTCTCTCGGCTCTTAAATAAGTGATATTTTTACTTGCACAGTTTGCAAGGTACAAATCAAACTATAAATCTGTAGTTAAAACATAATCCGCAGGTTTGATAATAAGTAATCCATGAGCAGAACTTGTTTAACACATAAATAATCCATGACTATAAAAAAAGTTCATTGTACTCGGCCACTCGTCTGCTGTGTGCATTGTTTTTCCGTCTTTATTGATCATAGCAAGGTGCTTCCTGATCAAATAGATGAATGATTTAGAAGAGAGCGAATGTAAAGTGGTAGGATATTTGGCATGCATCATCGACTTGAGAAAAGGAGAACAGGGAATTCACCTTGATAATTTTGGGTAAACAAATTAATCTGCCTATTGCCGATACATGGATAATTAGATTCTCTGCAGATTCACAAAACGGTCATTTGTGACTGTTATGCAGTTGTGCAGATGTATGCACGCTGTTCATATATAAGTGCCTAGATGAAACAAGAATAAAATCAGAGTCCATAACTAAGTTACTGAAAAACAGCATTTGCACACAAATTGATGATAACAAGGGAAGAACAGGAGGCGAAGTGAGTCGGATGGGTTACGTATCCAGCGGGAGCAGTAGTAGCTGCTTGGCGGCCGGTTGGATAGGATGGCGATAGTGGAGGGGAGCCGGAGGTTGTCCCAGCAGGGCCCCTTGTCGGATAGCGCCTAGGTGAACCTGTTGCCGGCGATGCTCAGGTACTTGACAGACAGTAGCGCCAGCGGGAACGGCCTGACGAAGCGGTTCCGCGACATGTCCAGATGCTCCAGCAGGTAGAAGGAGAGCCGGTGAACTTGTTCTGGCTCAGCAGCACCGACGGCGGCGTCCCGGTGATCTGCGACGGCGACGTCCTGGTGATCCGCGGCGGCGGCGTCCTGCTGATCCGCGACGGCGGCGGCGGCGGCCTGCCGATCCGCGAAGGTGGCGGCGTCTCTTGGGATCAGCGGCGGCGACAGCGGTGGCAGATGGGAGCGGAGGGGGACCAGATGGCGGCGGCGGAGGAAGACTGCGCCCTGCCCTGCCCTTCCCCGGGGTTCTGCGGCGGTGGCGGCAGCCCACAAGTGGGGGGCCTCGGATCTTGGCGGAGGCGGCAGATGGCGTCGGAGGAGGAAGATGTCGAGCACACGGGGTGAATTTTAGTGGGATTCCCAAAAACCAGTGCGGGTGTGGTGGGAAGGGAGACGAAAAAAAACCAACGAAATAAAACGGACGAAAGTGGTGGGGCGAAAATAAACCGTGGATGCTATTCACCAACTCAGACATTAGGAGTAGAGATTCTGATCACCATACCATCTTTTCTTCATCTGATCAATCACGACCTTCTTGATCCCTGTGAGAGATCCCTTCAAGAACTCAACACCATCGTGCGTGGCCCCACGGTGGGCGCCAACTGTCGTGGTTTTGTCACGGCAGATGTCCTCGTGAAAGGACTTAGTCGTGAGGCCAACGCATCTATGTGGTAGCTTGAGAGAGGTTGAGTGGGACGAGAGACGCGAGGTTCTACCCAGGTTCGGCCCCTCACAGTGGAGGTAAAAGCCTACATCCTGCTTCATTGATATTGATCATGGTGATGCTCACGATTACATGGGTGCCCTTTCGCTACCTCTCTCTCGAGAGCTATTGACTTGCCTGTCTTAACTTGTAAAACTTGTCCCTCTTGGAGTGCCCTGCCCCTCCTTATATAAGTTAGAGGGGCGGGTTACATGTGGAGTCCTAATAGGATTAGGACTATTCTATTACAAGTGCAATTCTAGTCTTGCTTCCCTTGCAAGGGAAATATTCCTTATGTCTTCTTTCACAAGCCGACTCATCATCACGTGAGTCGGCCTCCCCATAAGCCGCCTTCTGGGCCGTTGGGACTTGTCGATAGTCTGACCCGCCCGCCGGGTCACTAATGAGTCGCCGAGCTTCGGGCGGGTCTCCAGTGAATCGCCAAGTATCAACCGGACCTCTGGTGAGTCGCCAAGTCTAGGCGGGTCATACTCCAGGCCGGGTCATACCGCGGGGTATATCCCCGACAGAAATAGTCACTAGAAGCGGAACTGCCCAAACAAATACTTGGCGGAGAAGAAGGATGGCAAAGTGAACAAAGGTATATTTGATATACATGTTATTGATGTGTATTTTATTAGTGTTCATAGTAGCCCCTGGGTATTTGATTCCGGTTCAGTTGCTAATATTAGTAACTCGAAACAGGAGTTGCAAAATGAACAGAGACTAGTTAATGACGAGGTGATGATGTGTGTTGGAAGTGATTCCAAGATTGATAAGATCACCATCGCACACTCCCTCTACCTTCGGGATTAGTGTTGGACCTAAATAAATAAATGTTATTTGGTGTTTGCGTTGAGCATAAATATGATTGGATCATATTTATTGCGATACGGTTATTCATTTAAGTCAGAGAATAATTGTTATTCTGTTTACATGAATAAAACTTTCTATGGTCATACACTCAATGTAAATGGTTTATTAAATCTCGATCGTAGTGATACACATATTCATAATATTGATGCCAAAAGATGCAAAGTTGATAATGATAGTGCAACATATTTGTGGCACTGCCGTTTAGGTCATATTGGTGTAAAGCGCATGAAGAAACTCTATGCAGATGGGCTTTTGGAATCACTTGATTATGAATCATTTGATACTTGCGAGCCATGCCTCATGGGCAAGATGACTAAAACTCCGTTCTCCGGAACAATGGAGCGAGCTAATGACTTATTGGAAATAGTACATACCGATGTATGCGGTCCGATGAGTGTTGAAGCACGCGGCGGGTATCGTTATTTTCTGACCTTCACAGATGATTTGAGCAGATATGGGTATATCTACTTGATGAAACACAAGTCTGAAACATTTGAAAAGTTCAAAGAATTTCAGAGTGAAGTAGAGAATCATCGTAACAAGAAAATAAAGTTTCTACGATCTGATCGCGGAGGCGAATATTTGAGTTACGAGTTTGGCCTTCATTTAAAACAATGTGGAATAGTTTCACAACTCACGCCACCTGGAACATCACAGCGTAATGGTGAGTCCGAACGTCGTAACCGTACTTTATTAGATATGGTGCGATCTATGATGTCTCTTACCGATTTACCACTATCGTTTTAGGGTTATGCATTAGAGACAGCTGCATTCACGTTAAATAGGGCACCGTCTAAATCCGTTAAGACGACACCGTATGAACTGTGGTTTGGCAAGAAACCTAAGCTATCGTTTCTTAAAGTTTGGGGTTGCGATGCTTATGTCAAAAGGCTTCAGCCTGATAAGTTCGAACCCAAATCGAAGAAGTGCGTCTTCATTGGATACCCAAAGAAAACAATTGGGTACACCTTCTACCACAGATCCGAAGGTAAGATCTTTGTTGCCAAGAATGGAACCTTTCTATAGAAGGAGTTTCTCTCGAAAGAAGTGAGTGGGAGGAAAGTAGAACTTGATGAGGTAATTGTACCTTCTCTCGAATTGGAAAGTAGTTCATCAGAGAAAACCGTTCCCATGATGCCTACACCAACTAGAGAGGAAGCTAATGATGATGATCATGAAACTTCAGATCAAGTTACTACAGAACCTCGTAGGTCAACCAGAACACGATCCGCACCAGATTGGTACGGGAATCCTGTACTGAAAGTCATGTTACTAGACCAAGGCGAACCTACGAACTATGAAGAAGCTATGATGAGCCCAGATTCCGACAGATGGCTTGAGGCCATGAAACCTAAGATAGGATCCATGTATGAGAACAAAGTGTGGACTTTGGTGGACTTGCTCGATGATCGGCAAGCCATTGAGAATAAATGGATCTTCAAGAGGAAGACGGACGCTGATGATAGTGTTCCTATCTACAAAGCTCGACTTGTCGCAAAAGGTTTTTGACAAGTTCAAGGTGTTGACTACGATGAGATTTTCTCACTCGTAGCGATGCTTAAGTCTGTCCGAATCATGTTAGCAATTGCCGCATTTTATGAAATCTGGCAAATGGACATCAAAACTACATTCCTTAATGGATATCTTAAAGAAGAGTTGTATATGATGCAACCAAAAGGTTTTGTCAATCCTAAAGGTGCTAACAAAGTGTGAAAACTCCAGCGATCCATCTATGGACTGGTGCAAGCATCTCGGAGTTGGAATATATGCTTTGATAAGGTGATCAAAGCATATAGTTTTATACAGACTTGCGGTGAAGCCTGTATTTACAAGAAAGTGAGTGGGAGCACTACAGCCTTTTTGATAACTATATGTGAATGACATATTGTTGATCGGAAATGATGTAGAATTTTCTGGAAAGCATAAAGGAGTGTTTGAAAGGTGTTTTTTCAAAGAAAGACCTCGGTGAAGCTACTTATATATTGGGCATCAAGATCTATAAAGATAGATCAAGACGCTTGATAAGACTTTCGATGAGTATATACCTTGATAAGATTTTGAAGGAGTTCAAAATGGATCAGTCAAAGAAGGAGTTCTTGCCTAAGATGTAAGGGATGAAGTTGAGTAAGACTCAAAACCCGACCATGGCAGAATATAGAGAGAGAATGAAAGTCATTCCCTATGCCTCAGCCATAGATTCTATAAAGTATGCCATGCTGTGTACCAGACCTATTGTGTACCTTGCCATAAGTTTGGCAAGGGGGTACAATAGTGATCCAGGAGTAGATCACTAGGACAGCGGTCAAAATTATCCTTAGGTACCTAAAGAGGACTAAGGAAATGTTTCTCGGTTATGGAGGTGACAAAGAGTTCGCCGTAAAGGGTTACGTCGATGCAAACTTTGACACTGATCTAGATGACTCTAAGTCTCAATCTAGATACATATTGAACGTGGGAGCAATTAGCTAGAGTAGCTCCATGTAGAGCATTGTAGACATAGAAATTTGCAAAATACATACGGATCTGAATGTGGCAGATCCATTGACTAAACTTCTCTCACAAGCAAAACATGATCACACCTTAGTACACTTTGGGTGTTAATCACATAGCGATGTGAACTAGATTATTGACTCTAGTAAACCCTTTAGGTGTTGGTCACATGTCGATGTGAACTATTGGTGTTAAATCACATAGCGATATGAACTAGATTATTGACTCTAGTAAACCCTTTGGGTGTTGATCACATGGCGATGTAAACTAGATTATTGACTCTAGTGCAAGTGGGAGACTGAAGGAAATATGCCCTAGAGGCAACAATAAAGTTGTTATTTTATATTTCCTTATATCATGATAAATGTTTATTATTCATGCTAGAATTGTATTAACCGGAAACTTGATACATGTGTGGATACATAGACAAAACACCGTGTCCCTAGTAAGCCTCTACTAGACTAGCTCGTTAATCAAAGATGATTAAGTTTCCTAACCATGGACATGTGTTGTCATTTGATGAACGGGATCACATCATTAGGAGAATGATGTGATGGACAAGACCCATCCGTTAGCTTAGCATAATGATCATTCGGTTTTATTGCTACTTCTTTCTTCATGTCAAATACATATTCCTTCGACTATGAGATTAGGCAACTCCCGGATACCGGAGGAATGCCTTGTGTGCTATCAAATGTCACAACGTAACTGGGTGATTATAAAGATGCTCTACAGGTATCTGCGAAGGTGTCTGTTGGGTTGGCATAGATCGAGATTAGGATTTGTCACTCCGAGTATCGGAGAGGTATCTCTAGGCCCTCTCGGTAATGCGCATCATAAAGAAGCCTTGCAAGCAAAGTGACTAATGAGTTAGTCACAGGATGATGTATTACGGAACGAGTAAAGAGACTTGCCGGTAACGAGATTGAACTAGGTATGAAGATAACGACGATCGAATCTCGGGCAAGTAACATACCGATGGACAAAGGGAATAACGTATGTTGTCATAACGGTTCGACCGATAAAGATCTTCATAGAATATATGGGAGCCAATATGAGCATCCAGGTTCTGCTATTGGTTATTGACCGTAGAAGTGTCTCGGTCATGTCTACATAGTTCTCAAACCCGTAGGTTCCGCACGCTTAACGTTCGATGACGATTTAGTATTATATGAGTTATGTGATTTGGTGACCGAATGTTGTTCGGGGTCCCGGATGAGATCACGGACATGACGAGGAGTCTTGAAATGGTCGAGAGGTAAAGATTTATATATAGGACAATGGTATTCGGACACCGGAAGTGTTCCGGAGGGTACCGGGTACATATAGGGTCACCGGAAGGGGTTCCGGGCACCCCCAGGCAAAGATATGGGCCTAATGGGCCAAGAGGGGAAACGCAGCAGCCAGCAGGGGCTGCTGCGCCCCCCATATGGGCCGCACCTTTGGAGGAAGGAAAGGGGGGAAGAGAAAAGGAAGGGGAGGGATTCGGCCTCCCCCTTCCTTCCCTCCTCCCTCCTCTTTCCATCTCCCTCCGGTGGATATGGTAAGGGGGGAGGCCGAATTGGACTAGGGGCCCAAGTAGGATTCCTCCTACTTGGGCGCCCCCTTGGCTGCCTCTCCTCCCCTCCAACCTATATATACGTGGGGGGGCACCGCTAGAACACACACCAACAATTGTTAGCCGTGTGCGGCGTCCCCCTCCACAGTTTACGCCTCCGGTCATATTCTCGTAGTGCTTAGGTGAAGCCCTGCGCGGATCACTTCATCATCACCGTCACCATGCCGTAGTGCTGACGGAACTCATCTCCCTCGACACTTTGCTGGATCAAGAGTTCGAGGGACGTCATCGAGCTGAACGTGTGTAGAACTCGGAGGTGTCGTACGTTCAGTGCTTGATCGGTCGGAACGAGAAGAAGTTCGACTACATCAACCGCGTTGGCAAACGCTTCCGCTTTCGGTCTACAAGGGTACGTAGACACACTCTCCCCCTCTCATTGCTATGCATCTCCTAGATAGATCTTGCGTGAGCGTAGGAATTTTTTTGAAATTGCATGCTACGTTTCCCAACAGATAGATGTCGTCACACCAAGAGGGCCCTAGGAATATCTCTCCATCGTCAGAGGATCAAATCCCACTCTTGAGCTATCTGGTCCCTTATCAAACTTTCCGATGAACCTGTAAGTTGTCGTTATGATCACCGTGTTACAGATGATGTTTGAGCAATCCCAAAGCCACCGTACGGTAATAAGTGACTATGATACTCTCATGTTCTAAGGAAATAAATCACACGTTAACTTTCTGTGTTATAACAATTGACTTGTGACTATTGTATCTCAAAGTATAACAAACAAGTTGGGTTGATTCAATCTGATCGTTCTTCTAGTGTCATATTCTCAAAGTTGTTTTAGGACTATCATTACTCTTAACTATATCTTAAGATCCGGAAAACATGATCACCAACAACACTTGAGCTAGTCTTAGAGGTGAGAATAGGAATCATATTTTACCGTTTATTATTCCACACATGCATATGGGTTTTTCAATGAATCGCACATTCCAGGATCATAGCAGTTATAGCATAGAATATAAAATCTTAATTATAAACATGGAAATTGAATAATATGATATTATTGCCTCTAGGGCATATTTCCAACAAATGACAATGATTTCCCCCTCCAGCAGGCTATCAAAGAAGAACTGCATTAGGGATTTGCCTTAGAGATCGTGAAAATATCAAAGTGGCATCAATGAATAAAATCTTGATAACTAGCTTAGGATCTAAGGAGTATATCTAGAGATCATGCCCGAATGGGGCCTCAAGAGATGCTTATGGGGCACACACCGATCACCACACACCTTGTGTGGGCCCCCTTGGCTCCCTTGGTGCTGCTTTGTCGGGACCCGAGATCCGAGATATACAAATCTTGCTAAATGACCATTTATTAAGCGACGATTCCACTTGGGCAACAATAGCCACCTTGGAGTAGTCCTGAAGGGGATATCCTCTCGGATATTCAAGTACATTCGATCCCATGTCCCCTCCCACATCGAAAAACCGCATCGGATGAGGGTGGCCGAATGTCCCCTCGCTCGTTTTTGAGGGGCTAGAGCATGACTTCCTAGCTCATAGATGAGGCACTTCAGAATGTATTTGATCATCACTAGCAAATGCATAGCTTGGATTTGCGTGTAGGGCATTAGTAGTCGCGCAAACGAATACCCCGCACCCCATGAAGCACTCATCTAGGTCGAGCTCATATTCATGAGCCTCGGTCATTTTTTTTATTCCGCCAGTCTTCTATTAACAATACTTTCTAAATTTTTAAAAAAATTCAGGAATTTTAAAGAATTGGTAACTTCTAAAAAATATTATTGGATTCCAAAAGTATTCCATAATTTTTTAAAGATCTTCTTAAATTTATAAAATGTTACCTAATTCAAAAAAAGGGTTTCCAAAATTCAAAAGGATGTTCAGGAATCTGAAAAATGTTAACACATTTTACTAAACTTTTTAATGCATTGAGGCAATGCACACTTTATATATATATATATATATATATATATATATATATATATATATATATATATATATTCGTCACCCTGGGTGAGGAATTCTTATTCCTCACCCCACTCAACTCAATCCAAACGCTACAGTCGAGATGTCGCGTGCGCCGTAAATTTACCTTAGAAGAACCAGCGCACACGCATGCATCCCACACACTGCATGAAACTTATATTCCTGCTGTAAAGTTACGGAACAACTAACGCTCCGTCACACCTACATGCAACGTAAGCAAATGGATCGCATGCATAAATTTACTTCACGGATCGTCTCCCGGAGAGGGACTGCTGCCATATGAGAGCCTCGCGCAGGGATGCGCCGTGGCCGCTGCGCCCTGTCCGGAGAGTAGTCGCCGCGGCCGGCGGTGAGACAGCTCGTTTCTGCGTGGAGATGCCTTCACTGGAGCAACCGTCCCACGCGAGAAAGCCGCAGTGGGATGGCTTCGTCTCGGCGAGCAGTCATGGTTCTGCTTCGAGGTGCTTCAGAACGTAGCGATTCATATATCTTTTCCCCTGTATTTAGCTAGACTTGCTCCGTCCATAACGCTCCAGGGAGAGGATGTAGTGGGTCACATGTGGGGTCTCTTTTGAAGTATCAATTTCTGCAATTGCATCCCCAACTATCCTGAAGATTGGTACGTTGCTACACAAACGGTGGCCAACTGGCCATTGAGGGGACCACTATCTGCAACTGAGTCTTCTTTTTACCGATGCATGAAGTGAGTTCAACTGTACAAGTTACAAGTTAGTACTGCACTACGGCGTGCTCTTGCTGCATTTTTTGTTGTTTGACGATTGTTGGATGTAGTACTGCCTTTCTTTGGAATCTTTGGCACATGAATGACATGTCCGCTGGTGATTATGTGGTCCGCATTGCTGCTTCATATTCATGCATCACAATTATACTGAGACATTTTCTTTTTTGCACCGTTGGTTTAGCAAGTGTATGGTGTAGAATATGATCCATACTGTTACTTCCTGACTGTTACATATAAGCTCATTTCCTAATACTATTGGTGATTCTGAGTGCTTGCACATCAAAATTACACCCCTAGCCTTTTATCAACTCCCTGGTGGACTGGTTGTCAATATCTGAACATGGTAGATATTGCCTTAAAGGAAATGAATGGTTGGCCATCATTCTCCCAGTTACCATAATATGATAAATTTAACAGACAATAACATCATCAAACCACCAAAAACATATTGAAACCCAACTTAAATTGTATAAAATAGATCAGAGCAGCAAAGTAATAGGCAAACCTTTTAAAATTTCGAGTGACAACTTAAATGTGTTGGATGATGCCAATAAAATGAACCGCTCTGGCAGTCATAAGAAATTACGTTACAACAACTTGGCACAATAAAGAACATCTACAAATATATAAATAGGAGCAGCTTTGTAATTTACATCTGGTTTCTCACAGATCCGAACTTCTCCAAAAAAATAAGCAACATGATTGGTTATATTCAACCCATGGAACACGTAGCAGAGATCTTTAGCCCAGCATTGATTACCCTTTGTATGCAATACAGAAACCATCGATTAGAACTTCCAGAACAAAGCTTTGATCCAACATTCTTGGTCACACTTGCTGGAGGATCAACAAAATTATGTTCATTGGGTGTCACTGCCCTCTCCCATCTCTTTGCAGGAAACTTCTTGTTCGGAAAGCATCTGGTGGCCTTTGAGGGACTGGCCGAGGAGGAGAGAATGACATGACAGGTTGATGGGCAGCAGAAGGAGTTGCATCAGCAAGAGCCCGCTCATCTACCGGTCCAGTATTGTCCCTCTGGACATGGAACCACAGTCCATCCTTGGGTGCACCTGACCCTGACAGTCATCAAAATGAAATTCTGAATAATATTGACTCCATTGAAAATGGATTTTCTTAACCCTTCTGGGAGTAGTGCCTGTAAACTTCATGGCTCTGTGAATAAAATAATTTTAAATTAGTCACTCTGAAAAATACAAAAAGGAACATTAAAAAAAGACTAGAAAAACATAGGTTTTTCTAACACCCACTTGTAATAAGCTCTGTGATACTCTGTTAATCTTGCCAAGTCATGATCATTTGCAGTGCCAAGTCATATGGGTTAATGATCCAATTCAAATTCACATCTGAAAATCAACTCAAGTTCAAAAGTGAAATATGAAGTTGAACAAACTCTGTTGGGAAAATGTTCATTAAATGGCAAATAATCCAGGAACATTTGTAAAATCATCATCATTGAAGTTGGAGTTAGATAAGTGACTCTAACAAGATGAAACAGCACCAAAACAGAATATTCAAATCCATTTAAATTCTTTTCAGCTTCTAATGAATTCCAACTCTGTCCAAATCACTTTTTGGTGAGGGCTAAAATGGCACTGTAATATTTGGACTAAGTCCCACATTTTACAAAAATGCAAAAGTACTCTAACTATTTCGAAACAGAAAATGAAATAAAGAAAAAGAGAAACAAAAACAGAAAAATAAAAACGAGGCACTATGCACTGGGCCTTAGTGCACAGTGCCCCGAACCCCGGCCTAGCAGGCCCACTCACCTCTCTCCCTCGCGCTATCGTTCTCCCGCTGGTCGAGCGCGCGCGCGCCGGCGCAGCGCCGACACGTCGCCGTCCACCGACGATACAGGGCGCGGAGGGGATAAGGTCGACACCCCTCCACTCCACCCCGGCCTCTCCGTCATTCTCCCCCTTCTCCTCTCGCTCGCTCCGCCCCTCGCTCCCTCCCAGATCCGGCCACCGAGCGCAACCGTCGCCGTGGCCTTGCCGTAGACGCGGCCACCGACGTCCCCGAGCTCAGCTAGCACGCCTGCGAGCTCCGCCGTCTTCGACTCCTTTGACTCCGACCGCGAATGGAGGTGGGGAGGCCCTGATGAAACCAGAAGGCTCCGCCCCCTTCCTTCTCTGACGCTGGCGCATCTCCGGCGATTCCCGCCGTTCTGCTGCTACTAAGCCGTCACCGGGCCACCTTGTGCCTCCTCGGTGAGCTCCTCCTCCTCCTGTCTCTCCTCGTTGCCCTCCTCGCACGCCGTAGTTAGCTGCCGCCGCGCCCGAGCTCTGTCCGTCGCCGACGAGCTCGTGCCCGTGGCCATGGCCACTGTCACTTACACCTGAGCACAGCTGCGTGCTCCTGGTGCTCCCAGCAACCGAACGCACCCGCATGCGAGCTCTTCCACGCCCTCTAGCTGCGTTCCCGACGAGCGCCAGATTGCGCCGCCGCTCGCGCTCGTCGCCGGCGCTGTTCCGATGACCAAATGGTCACGGGGACGGGCCTGTTGCACTCGTCGCGTCGCGCAGCTCCTTCCCAGCCTTTCCTTTTGCCCCGTAGCGCGCTGCTACTCCGTTTCCAACTACGGCCGAACTCCGGCGTCCGCCGCGATGCTCGCCGCCGTCGCTACACGCCGTCTCCGGCGACGCCGCCGCCACGGTTGGACGCGGCGTTGAACGCCCGTTTGAAAGAACCTAACCACGGGTCGAACGGTGCCCCGTAGAGCATTTTCGGCCGCCTCCGGCGATCGGCCGCCGCGCAATTGGTCGCCAGCGCAACTCCGGCGCCGGCGCCGACGTGGCTGGCCGGCCCCACCGGTCAACGACACTGGCCGTGGGCCCAGGGGCCCCTGTTGACTGGTTTGACCAGTCAACGCGCTGACGTGGCAGTACAGTGCCACTGACGTGTGGGCCCCGTGCTAATTAAAAGATTTAAAAGAAAAAGAAAATGTTAAATAAGTTAATTAAACTAATCTCTCGCTGACAGATGGGGCCCACACCCCTAATTAACCCTGTGGATTAAGTTAATTCACTGTTAAGATGAACAGAGACTGACATGTGGGCCCCACATGCCAGGATTGACTCTGGTCAGCGTCTGTTGACCGCTGACGTCACAGTGAAGTCATGCTGACGTCATAATTCATTTTCTGATAAATAAATAAATTCCAGAAAATCCAAATAAACTTTGAAAATTCATAACTTTTAAACCATAGCTCAGATCGAAAAAGTTAAAACATGAAACTTGCTCAGAACGACGAGCCGAGTCTGATCGTGCCATCTGTTTCTTCATCGGAACCCCCTACGTAGAAGAACTCGTAACTCCGGACCCGTATCCGGTAGATGAATAGTGCACACACCCTGGTTATTAAATCCCAGAATAATTCTAAAAATAACTAAAATGACTTAGATGCATATTTAGGCAACCCTGCACTGCATCATAACATCACACGCACCGTATTGCATTATGTTTACCTGTTTCTTCCCCCTCTTCTCTCTCGGTAGACCCCGACGTTGACGTAGCTCCCGAGGCAGACGCAGCTCAGGAGTACGACTACGTCCCCGACGACACCACAGGCGACCTTGCCCTTGCCCCAGAGCAAACAGGCAAGCACCCCCATTTTGAACATGCCTATATCGCCTATTCTCTTCTCTCTTATGCTTGCATTAGAACTGCTACTGCTACTGTTTTCCTATATCTGCTGCATAGCCTGATTATTGTAACCTGCCTTGCTACCTTTCTGGTTATCCTAGACTGATTAGTATAGGCTGGGTAGAGTCCCGACAGAGACCCCCACTTGATCCCTACTGCCCCGCTGGAAATCAGAAGACCCGATCATCGGGATTGAAGACCAGACCCTGGCACCGCACATCACTTTCCCCCTTAGTTGCCGACACTACTGGGTTACCGTCGAGTGCCGAGGGTGATACCTCGTCAGCACTTCTGATGTTAACCTTGTAGGTTAGTTACTCGGTCGTGGTAAGCGAGGGTGATTCCTCCTACACCACCCCCGATAACGACATCGTCGTGCAACCTCTCAAGTGTGGACCTCGAGGGTAATTCCTCCTTCGTTCACCTTGATGATAACATCGAGCGGGAATTCCATCGAGGGTGATTCCTCAAGGTTCCCTTCGGTGTCAGACACACAGTTACCTTGGATATTATGACTTGACTATGAAGCATGATACTAAAGATGGGTCGGCCCTGAGGGGTACCCGCGCGAGCTTATTGCGAAGTGATGTGGAGTCGGGTTGACCTGGATGGTGCCCGCGAGATAACTACGAGGCGTGGTCGGGCATTCTTAGCCCTTGCCGCAAGTCCTCGAGACGGGGCGACGGGGTCACATCGGTCGTGAGTCTCTGCTCGTTTCCGCGCGCTCCTAATCCACTACGGTTTGGATATTTGATCCGAGGGGCCTCTGGCCCGATAGCACTAACCATCACGTGGGCATAGTATGGGCGTTCTGCGTCGTATACATCAGCCGAAGCTTGTTTGACGTCAGTAAGGAGCGGCGCACGCCGAGTTGGACTGGGAACGCAACCGCGCTTGTATAAGGGGTTGCTAGGTCTGCTCTCGGTGGCCCCGTAACGTGCAGGAGTTCCCGGGGCGATGGCCCAAGACCCATGGGGGCATAGGTTTAGTCCGGCGTGCTGACCTCTCTTATAAGCCTAGGTCGGGTTACGGCGTGTTGCTTAGCCGAGGCCGGGCATGACCCAGTAAAGTGTGTCCGACCGGAGTTAAGCGAGCGTGGTGGGTAACTTGGTGCACCCCTGCAGGGAAGAAACTTCTATCGATAGCCTGTCCTACGGTAACGGACACTCGGAGTTGTATCCCGATCGGTACAACTAGAACTTGATATGAGAACTGGATAGTACGGCTCTGGGATTGCTTTCTCGCAGGGAGTCGAGAAAGGATCTCAGGTCGAGGTTGATGATACTACTACTACTATACATTATGTTCATCTGTGCTCTTCTATTGCTGCAAGACTGTCGAAGATTGTTGAAGATGCTAGTCTTCGATAGGACTAGGCTTTCCCCTCTATTCTGGCATTTCTGCAGCCCAGTCCACATATACAGCCATTCCTTTGACAATGTTGCATATGTAGTGTAGATCCTTGCTTGCTGAGTACTTCGGATGAGTACTCACGTTTGTTTTACTTTCTTTTTCCCCCATATTCCAATTGATGCCACCAGACGACGGAGCCCCTAAGCCAGGCGCCCCAGCCGACGACTAGTACTACTACCCGCCTGGCGAGTACTACTACTACGAGGAGCCGTTTGTCGACCAGGAGTAGGATCGGAGGGTCCAGGGCAGGAGGCCTTAGCCTTTCGATCGTAGCTTTTATTTTACCCCGCCTCTGTGAAGGCTTATCTCTCTCTCTGTAATATATCTGTACTCAGATATCTGATGCTTCCGCTGACGCTTGTATGCCATCGAGCTATGTATTCGAGCCCTCGAGGCCCTGGCTTGTAATATAAAGCTTGTATGACTTTATTTATGTTTTATAGTTGTGTTGTGATATCTTCAAGTGAGTCCTTAGGCTTGATCGTGCGCATTTGCATGTATGATTAGTGCACGATTAAGCCGGGGTCATCACAGTTTTACACACCGCAATTTCTGAATTTGACTGAAGTAGTAAACAAAAGAGAACAAAAAATAATAGAATTATACAAGAACAAAAGGAACCTTAAAACCTCTTATTTCTCCTCCTAAACAAGAAGTAAACATATATCTCTAAAATTGTGGGCTTAAAGGCTTGACATGATAATTTACATCCTTGACAAAAAATTCTACAAGGAATATTTTTTTTGATGGAACATAATAAATAATATTGTACAAGCCAACAGTCTACATTCAACACACTAGTAGTAACCAAAAATCGACCATAGCAAGAAGCCACAAGTTAATAAAGATTCAGAGTTATGGTGTGAAGACTAAATATTTTTTGTTTCGTAAATGAAGAGCTTCATTTATAGAGGAAAAAAAACTTTTAGGCAACATTTACATGGTATATGACAGAACTAAACCCTCCTTCATCAACCATGGAATCTACACGATGAGTAGAAGTAAACTAATAATGACATGGTCTATCAACAAAAAACAAAGAAGGCTTCTGCTCCAACACATAACAACTGAGCAAAAAGATATTAAATCTGAGTATTAACCTTGAAGGACAGCTACAACCAAACCAAATAAATTGGAGGAGGAGATCAAAACTGCAACAGCAATGCCTAGCCTATGCCTATTGGGACATGATCTTAATTTAGATAACTAAATTACTTTCACTAACTCTAGCCATATTGGGAGAATAAATGGACACATACTCCTGCAAATTTATGTAGAGGGGGCGATACTGAAGAGCTCCGGCAGCGAAGGCCTGGTTGCCGACCATCGTGGTGGGAGGAGATGCAGACCACATCAACAAGCAAGTCAACAGTCAACGTAGCCTGACACCGGAGTGAATTGCGAAAAACCACCACATTAGCGCGTAGGTTTGCAGAAAACACTGGTTTACGAATTTGGGACAAAAAACACTAATTTTCGGCCTAATCTTTTGCAGAAAACACTGATTGGTCGTTTTGGTCATTTTAACCTCGATTATGACATGTGGGGCCCTGGCAGTTTTGCATAGACACCTTGGGGCAAAAGTCCAAAATGCAATCAGCTCCAAGCCTTGCGCAAAACTGCAGCAGAGGCGTCGCCACTCATGGTCCTCTTCGCCGGCCATGGTCTCCGCGCCCGGAGGGGGAAGAGGACAGCTCGTCGTCGTCGGCCGGTGGTGCCGCAACCGCATCGGGCAACCGTAGGTCGAGCACCAGAGGAGGAGGAGGCGGCTGGGTCATGCGCGCGGACGGGAAGAGCACCAGAGGAGGAAGAGGCCGCCGTCGGCCTGTGCTGCACGCCGTCGCCGCACATGCCTGTGTTGCGAGCCCGTGCTGCGCGCCGCCGCGGCTGCTTGCTCCTCTGGGTGGGCGGGGTCGCGCCCGAGCTGCGCCGCCGCCGCCGCTTGCTCGGCTGGGAGGGCAGGGTCGCGCCCGAGCTGCACACCGCCGCCGCTTGCTCTGCTGGGAGGGTGGGTTCGCAACCGAGCTGCGCGCCGCCGCCGCTTGCTTCTATGGGAGGGTGGGTTCACGCCGGAGCTGCGCGCCGCCGCCACTGCTTGCTCCGCTGGGAGGGCGGGGTCGCGCCCGAGGTGCACGCCGCCGGCGCTGCTTGCTCCGCTGGGAGGGCGGGGTCACGCCCGAGCTGCGCGCCGCCGCCGCTTGCTCCGCTTGCGCCCGAGCTGCCGCCGGCCATCGTCCTCACTGTCGAGGAAGGAAGTTTTTTCACGAACGAGGAGGTGGTTTTGGCAAAAAGACCATTACGCCACGTCAGCAAATGGTGGGCTCCATCTGTCATAATCGTCATTAAATGGGCCAAAGCCGTCAATTAGTGTTTTCTGCAAAAGATTAGACCGAAAATCAGTGTTTTTTGTCCCAAATTCGTAAACCGGTGTTTTCTGCAAACCTACGCGCTAATGTGGTGTTTTTCTGCAATTCACTCCTGACACCGAGGACCACCCGCGACGCTGCACAACTGCTCCGGTGCTGCGAATCGACGACCACCCGCGACGCTGCACAACTGCTCCGGTGCTGCGAATCGACGACCACCCACGACCCTGCACAACTGCTCTGGTGCTGCGAATCGACCACCACCCACCGCAGTGCAAACACTAGAGAGTGATCCTAAGAAGCAGTTACAGAGTGTTACATGCAAGAACACAGTGGTATCTAAGTTACTTCTTTAGACAAAATTGTCACACCCCGCTTTACAAAAAGCAAAAACAGTTTGCTGAGGATACCAGCTCTGACAGACACTCATGAACACATGACAAGCCAAGTGCAATCCATAAATATCATCCACTTGTATCTCACGAACCTATCCAAAAAAACACCATGTACATAGGAGAGGCACACAAGCATATATAGCAGAAAAGAACTGAGAACACATCCAGATGGTACTCAAAACTCCCACTGTAACATATCCCTGTGGTGGTTCTTTACCTTTTCTATTGTTTATTTCCGCAACTTACTAAGTTCAGGCTAGAAGAGGCATGAATCCTATAGTCGGTTATCAAGCAATCTACTTGGATCTTGTTGCCACATGCAGAGGCATTGCTTCTGCTGAGAAGTACTTCCTGGACCTCCCATCGCACGCACCAAGTAAGAGCCATTAAATCAAAAAATAATTCCAGGAGCACAAGGGCCTAATAAGAAACAAAAGGAAACACGGTTTGGGTTCAGCTTTCATCTGTGGGCGCTCGATCCTATCCCCTCCCTTCTCTGTTTTCTACCTGTCCCCAAAAACTGATGTAAAACTCTGTCATTGGCCCTCCCCAAGATTATTAAAAAAGGAAGAAGCACAACAATGACTAACAACTGATCTCCCGGTTCTTCCATGAGCGCTTGCAAAATAAAACACATCATCACCTCCCAGATAACAATCACAACACAGCAAATCTGGTACTGAACCCTTCATAATGAAAATTTGTAAAAGAGAGCATTAGAATTGAAGATGCTCACCTCCTCCCATGGACTTACACACACGGAGCAGATCAGGCACGACCACCCACTGCAGTTTCATCGCCATCACAACCCAAAGCTGCACCGCGATCACCAATCACGGCACCTCCCAAGACCTAGGCAGCCGCCAAACATCACGCCAGATCACCTGCCCAGCGACGAACACAACGTCGAGCCCACCGTCCACTAACCACACCGCCGAGCAGCACACTGCCATGCACCGACGGCTTGCCTTCGAGCCAACCCGGGGAGCACCACGCCGCCGTTCGCCGTCAATACTGTCAAAACCGTTCGCGGCCACTTATTTTTAGAAAAATATTAAAAACAACTGTTCGCGGCGGACTAGAAAAGGACGTGGAGATGGGCTGGTTTGAGTCAACCTCCAAAACGTAAGATTAGCTTGACCATGCTGTCAGGGGACGGTGGTTTTTCTTTTTCGATCTCACGGCCAAATCCTATTTGGCGCCTTATGCGCCCGCTACAGTACAACTCGCAATCGGGCGCATACCCCCACCTCTCCGCTGGGCCGGCCCATCTAGCTTTTTTCCTTTGTTTTTCAAAACACGAAAAAAATCTGCTCGTGCTTTGATTCGAACCCAAGACCTCCTGCTTAACGGTAAGCTGCATAACCAACCAGCCACCCCAAACTGGACGTGCTACTTTCATCTTTCTATGCCTTTTACTTCGTTCTTTTTTTCTTCTGTTTTTCTTTTTCGTTTTTTCTTTTTCGTTTTTTCTCTTTTGTTTTTTCTTTTTCTTTTTTGTTTTTCTTCTTCCTGGGTTTGATGAACTTTTTTTGAAATTCGTGAACTTTTTCTTAACATCGATGAACTTTTATCGAATGCGTTGAACTTTTTTCAAATTTGATGAACCTTTTTCAAATTCGATGAACTTTTTTCCAAATTGGATGAATTATTTTTCAAATTCAATTAACTTTTTTAAAACCGATGAACTTTTTTCAAATTAGATGAACTTTTTCAAAATTAGATGAACTTTTTCTAAATTTCGTGAACTTTTTCCAAATTTTGTTGAACTTTTTTTTTTCTAAATTCATGAACTTCTTTAAAATCGGTGAACTTTTTTGTAATTCGTGAACTTTTTTAAAGTTTGATGAACTTTTTTTTTTTTAATTTCGAAAGAAAATCTCAAAAGTCAATGGTCAATGGTTCACCGGTCTACCATGAAACGATCGAGCGTTTTTTCTTTCGAGTAAACGAAACGATCGAGCGGGATAGCTGGGGAAGCAGGCGTCGCGCGAGCTCGTCGGCTCATTCATGGGCCGGCCCACTTAGCCAGGCACGTGGGCGCTGGTTTCCTCTTGTAGCGCATAAGGCGCTGGCGAGGAGCACTCGATCTCACGACCGTGGCATGGTTGGACCGAAAGTATGGCTGGCTTTGTCGATCGACCAGGGTGAAGAATTACTTATTCTTCACCCTGGGTTACTACTAGACTTTCTATATATATATATATATATATACATCTGGGCTATTCTGTTTCGCGTAATAGAATATTATTCTGTTACTCTACTTGAACTGACGGTTTCAGGCGGTTGTACTGATGATTTCCATCTCGTCGAATTGATCATCCTCTCTAGCTCAAAAAAAAATTGCGATTTTTTTTCGTCGGAATGGGGCGTGTAATATATCGTTGGAAAGCTCTTGACATCTGCATTACAAATATATAGGAATTTTTTGCAAAATCATCACGGTTTAAGAGCAGTTTTGAAAAAACCGTTTTTTTTTAAACCAAAAACGTGAATCGTATTTTGGACTTAATTTTTAAACGGTTTGTCGGAATTGAGAAAATAAGATGGCATTGGAAAGCTGGTGAAAATCCGCTTCTTCCATATATCTATTGTTTTTTCAAATTTTATACGATTTAAATGTAATTTGAAAAACGGTGAAATTCTGGGCGAAATGTATTTTCGCGTTTTTTTGCAAATGGTTAGTTGGATTGACGCAAATGATACGGCATTGGAAAGCTATGAAAAATGCGCAACTTTTTCGTAAAGAAATGTTTTTCTAATTCCTTACGGTTTAAACTCGAATTCGAATACGGTCAAATTTGATTTCGAACGTGATTTTTTTTTAAAATTTGTCGAAATGGGGCAAATAATATACCGTTGGAAAGATATCAAAAATGTGATGCTTAGTCATGTTGAACGTTTTCTCAAATTCGCAAGTGTTGAAGAGTAATTTTGAATACGATGAGACACGTCGTGCTGTTTTCTTGTCAGAAAAAACAGAGTACTCGTACTGATCTTTATATGCGTTTGTACTGAGCTATTGTTCGCAGTCCGAAATGTTTTAGGGGGTTGACCACTTGAACTTATAGAAGTGAAACTTTTAGGTTTAATTTAAAATGTGTTTTGACGTGTCATCATCACCGAACTTGCATGGTTTATATACTTGAGTTGGCTGAATTTTCTTCTCCAGGAAATGTTTTGTGTTTTGTGTTTTGGCTACAATCCATACCAAACTTGATATTCCCTTTGAACTGATTATAAAATACATATTGGACTGTTAGACCTATGGTAACACATGAAAACAATTACATAATCATCAAAAGAATATACATGTTGCAAACAATTTTCAAATGCTAAGCTACTGTCTTTACACTTCTTTTCTAAAATATATTTAAAAAATTCACATAATCTTCTATGGAATAGAGGAAAGATTTTGTTTGTAACACAACATAAATGCTGGCTTAAACATATGTTGCACATCCTCGCAACCGGCAGTGAAGCCTGCTGTTGTACTGTCAAGGCAAATACTAGTCATCGGTACTAGAAAAACTTTGTACAAGTATATATTGCAACATTCTGCTGTTCCATATCAGCAAGATATTGAAGATAAGATTCCAAGCGATCGTTAGGAGCATTAGAACTCAGAGATACTGTTCATGTTCATCTTCAGTATTTAACTTTTCAACCAGCGCAGCATGAGTAAGTAACCTGAACCCGTGGGTGAGTTCATAACTGCACCTTTTAGACAGTAATACTTGAACGTCTCAGAGAAACATCCAGGTGAAAACTTCAATTAAAATTAAAAAAGCACGCACACAACATGCACACCCCACACCAGTACAACACATGAGTGCACGCAGGCACGCACATGAAGCCGTCGTCATCGTCCACGGACGCACGCCATGGCTGGGCTTGACTGCTCCAACTTCTACTGACAGACCCACCACAGGAGCAATAGCATCAAAAACCAATTTAACCTGAAACTGAATAAGCACTCATGAATCTTGTATATATGCTATAGGAAGAACATGCAAACACAGCAGAAATTGGACTTACAATCGGCAAGTCGATGAACTAAAACAGAAAATAAATATGCACTGAAAAAATATTAAAATTTTCTCACCCTCGAGTATGAATTTTTTAGATTTTGGCCCGTGAACT